>CAUZXS010006707.1:0-72468 GCA_963585895.1 Sepioteuthis lessoniana | reverse complement strand
CCCATTACTGACCCTCCTCTAAACAATCCCACACAAGTGATAGATGTCCGAATCAGGGTAATGCCTAGTTATTAGATCAGGGTCGATTATCAACGATATTCAAGAAAGATCTGACCTGTCGGACCTGTCATTAAAATTTGTGGATCATTCACACCTATAGGTGGCATTCTATTCAAAATTCTTTGTTTTCCACGAATCCTTTTCCTTGAGATCTAAAAAATCATTTTAATCCGGTCATCTTCCTAAAGTGTTTACTATCAACTGCACTTTGAATGGGTTAGGCTAACATGAGAGTGGCGATGCCAAGTAACGATGTGGTTCTAATAGAATATCTATCTATCTATCTCACACTGATTGTGTCAATATCAGACTATTTGTATTTATATATATATATATATATATATATATATATATATATATACATATCAGAGTCTGCTCTATCTATGGCTGCCTGTTTCTATCTATCTATCTATCTATCTCTGCCCGTCCACGTATATTTATTTATTTAACCCTGATCTTGTCAATTTCAGTCTGTACATATTTATATATATATCTACTTATATATATTTACCCAACCCCTCCGCTCGGGCAAGATTTGACAAAGGTCAATTTTTAAAGTTTAACAGGTTTGAATTCAGAGTTTTCTCTCTCCTAGACTAGTTGCCTTACCAAGGCTGAAGAACCTAGTCTGTCCTACTATTTACCCATAGCTGGAGGGAGAATTGCATTCATACCTTTCCCAAGGGTATTAATGCTATTTGAAATACAGTCAGTCTCGTCCAGGATTTGAACTCGTGTCGCCGTGTCCATTTCTTACGCCGATAACCATTACACCACGAGCTTCCTCCAATATCTATCTACTTATGTATCAGAGTCTACAATAACTACTGCTGCCTGTTCGTATATATATATATATATATATATATATATATATATATATATATATATATATATATATATATATATATATATATATATATATATATATATATATATATATATATATATATATATATATATATATATATATTACTCCGATCGTGTCAGTCTCACTCTGCTAGCATCCATATATCTATGTATCTGTCTATTAATCTATCATAACTGGTTTATATATATATATATATATATATATATATATATATATATATATATATATATATATATATATATATATATATTCCTATCTATCTATTTCACTATTCTCTAACAGCTGCTCTATATATTTTTCTGCCTCTTTGTATCTATCTATCTATCTATCTATCTATCTATCTATCCTTCAAATATTGATTACAAGCAGCCATATGAAGTCCTTAATCTTTTCTACATAAAACCTCTTCCTTCTCATCTCTGACGTCATGCAATTTCGTTTGGATTTTGCAATTACAATCAACACTTAAAATGGTCCTTTCATATGGACACTAGTTAGAAAATAAGAAAAAAAAAAACTCAAAATTTTATTTAATCTTTAATTCCATTCAAAGATTTTCTTTTGTCAATTCCTTTATCCTGGGCGACTGCAAGAATAGAGAATCATTCTGCAAGAAAGTCGGCCATGTTGAAAGACACAAGTGGCTTGACGGACGACTGGAAGACGCATCCGACAGTTTTAATTAGTGACACTGAAAAAAAAAAAGAACGTCTCAAGATGGTGGCGTCAACACAGTGACGCATGCGTAGGTGGTATGGAGGCGGAATTAGGAGATATTTTGAAAGAGAAGGTCGCAGAGAGAAAAATTAGAGATAATGTTTTAAAAGTGATGTTGAAAAAAGGATCAACATTGAAAAAAAAAATAAATAAAAATTTAAGAAATTGTAGCGATAAGTTATAGGAAGATGAGATTAACGTTTTAATGAATATAAAATGAATTGGCTGCATTAGGAATAATAATAATAATAATAATAATAATAATAATAATACAATATTTGTTTTTGGTTGGTTGGTTGGTTGGTTGGTAGTCTTACAGCTTGTCAACATTTTTGGTGTACTCTATGCCAACGTCCGTTAAAGAATAATGGTCAGAGCCTAGTCGGCTTGGGCTCTAGAATACACCGACTGCATTTCTGCAGAGGGGAAAGACTATCCCCAATGAATGTCCTGTTATGACATTAAAACATCTGATGGTGAGGCTCCAGCCTTAGAGATTTGGGGGATATGGTCTACGCCTTCATTGCCATCGCTTCCAAGTTCACTCAAACCAAGAATGGGTCCTATTTATAGGTCAAATAGAACTAACAAACTGTGCGCCAACAAATGACTGGTATTAAATTGTGACTCTTATATAGCAATACTTGAAACAATTTAACACTCTGCAAACAGGAACACGGATACATTTCGAGATATTATCTAAAAAATTTCTTCAAAAAATCATATATATATTCATCCACAGACAGATCTGTATCGTTCTACCAGATCTCATCAGTGTGGCTACACATGATAGATTTCCGACGCTGGGATCGAAACCCGGTTGAATCAAACGCCAATTCAAGACTTTACCCCTCAGCCACGAGGAAAACAACAGCAGCGATGTAAATTTTAAACGATTATGAATCATAATTACTATTTTTTACATACATCCGCTTAACGGCTACCGAGAGCTCAATTCATATGACGAGCCTTGCATATACGCTTATAACAACGCGATTACTTCATTCGCTACGGGGGTAGGGGAGCATATACATTTGTCATCCACAGACACATCTGTTTCGTTCTATCAAAACTCATCAGAGCGGCTAGACATGCTAGTTTCCTGAATATATATATATATATATATATGATTTGTACAGACATTCTATATATATGCATATATATATATATATATATATATATATATATATATATGTATAAACTTGATTTTGCATTAAATATCCTATATTTGTTGATATTCCATAAAAACCAACACAAAATCATATATATTTAATATATATGTATACAAAAGATTTGGCATTAAATAACCTATAATGGTTGATATGCCATAAAACCCACCCACACTTAAAATGTATGGTCAATTTTTATCATCTTTATCAGGGTGCGCCTACAGAAAAGATTCCTTAAATCTATATCTCTATCTCTTTTTCTATCTCTCTTTCTAACTCACTTTCTCTCTCTCTCTCTCTCTCTCTCTCTCTCTCCTCTCTGTTTTTTCATCTCTATAGACAGTCATTCTTAATAAGTCTACAAAATGACATCCAGTGTCCACACAGAACTGTTGAATATCTGTTTTTGTTGATCAGATTTAATAGGAAAACTTCGCTTATTCGTATTTTCCCAGTCTCTTCTCTATGAGTAGCATAGGTCACTAGGCCATTTTTTTAGGCGTAATAACCATTTCCTTAAAACTATTTCACGATTACCTAAGTTCATATATCACCAGTCCTTAGAGAATGATTTGCCATGTCTATGGCAAAATGTATCATTATTCTAGTGTTCAGATGTCTTTCTCTTTTGTAACATTCGATTTTATTAGGCTTCTTTTAATATGGGGAAGTCTTAGGGAGATTGATGCATTTTGGTGATTGTTGGAATGACAGCAATAGTATAGCCATCTTATTTTATAGTCCGTGTGTTTTTTTATCCTTCAACACTATCAGATTGAATCACAAAATTAAATTTTAGGCTGAGTTTAACAGGTATGAATTAAGAGATTCCCTTATCCTAGATCAGTTGCCATAGTTAAGTTAAAGGAAAAGAGACCAGTCTTCCTTTTTATTTACCTATACTGGAGGGAGAATAGTTAAATTCAGACATTTCCAAATGGTTTTAGTGGTATCTGAATCGTGAACGTACTCATCGAGGATTTGAACTCGGATCTCTGGTTCCATTTTCTATGTCAATAACCATTACGTTAAGTACGCCTCCATAAACGTCACTCTGTCCAGTCTTCAGCAACTGTGCCTAGCATGCCTTGCTCGCCTTTCCTGACTGTTTACGAGATGGAAGGGAAATGGCAATAAAACTACTGTTCTGTTGTGAAATACTTTCAGGATTTGTTCAAAACAGCACAAAAAATACTAGTGTAGTTTTCCTCAGTCTATTTTCCAGGCGCTTCGTCAAAATTTTTGTGGTGCAACCATACAGTCGTACTGACACGGCTCACATCAAAGAAAATTTTTTCTTACATTTGATCAGAGAGATCAGACTTGCAATGTGGTTAACGCTTCATTTGCATCTGTCAATAATGGTCGATGCTTCACATTTGGTGCGTTAACTTCAAATTAGTAAAAACTGCCCTAATCCTGGTTTTCCATTAATTTGGTAGTTAAAGGAGTATTGTTGGTCTTTTGTTCAACTATGCCTCACACATAACAAAAGGGGCGGCAAGGTGTTACGGGTGATGTAGTTGCAGAAATTTTCTTACAGTAAAGACTGAGTTATTTTGTTTGTTTGAAATGGACAAGAGTCATCATATTAGACACAGGGTCTTCCAGCAGCTACTCTCTCAAACAAGGGTCGTACTAACTCCTGCAGGCACTTGATGTAAGCCAACGTGTTTAGTGTTAGTTGGATCTAGTTTGGCTTTATTATTTCATATTTACTAACCCCTCCGCTCGGGCAGGATATGACACAAGGTCAATTTTTAAACGGAGTTTAACAGGTTTGAATTCAGAGTTATCCTTCTCCTAGACTAGTTGCCTCACCAAGGCTGAAGAACCTAGTCTGCCCTACTATTTACCCATAGCTGAAGGGAGAATAATTAGATTCATACCTTTCCCAAGGGTATTAGTGCTATGCGAAATGCAATCAGTCACGTCCAGGATTTGAACTCGTGTCGCCGTGTCCATTTCCTACGATGATAACCGTTATACTACCGGCACCTCCTGGTTTGGCGTTATGGCATATCAACCATTGTAGGTTATTTAATGCCAAATCCATTCATATACAAAGAACATTTTCATTTCAAACAATTCAGTTTAGCGTTAGTATAGTGTTTACTTCTATTTGATACTTACTGGACCACAGGAAACTCATTCGGAGAGTCTTACCTCACGACAGAGATGTAGTTGGTGTATGCTATACCCCCAGCCGACTGTGCCAGTTAAGTTTAAGGCCATGTGGGAAGATAAATGTACGCATATCGTTAGCATCACTAGAGACCATCACAGAATCTATAATGAGGGTCGGGTGTTTGGTTTTCATCAACATAAATATCAATCTGTCATCAAATTGATAACCAGACGCACAAGAATCTTTGAATTGGAACTTCTGGCTTGAATACTATGTTGCACAGCATGCCGTTTCTAAATTTCTGGAGTTACGAATTTCGTCATAGTGTTGGTTTCCTCAAAGACGCACTAGAGTCTAGTCTGTGCCACTGTACATAAACCTGTTACAAGTAAAGCAAATACACGAAATTAATTATTCAAAATAGTGGCAGTTTACTCGTTACACAATATATATATATATATATATATATATATATATATATACAAACTACTAGGGGAATCATCTTATAAGGGAGACCAAAATATTTTAAATATATAATTAAGATAATTTAAAAATTATATCAAAAAATAATTTATATATATAATAATATAAAATTGTATATATATATATATGTGTGTGTGTGTGTGTGTGTGTGTGTGCGCGCGTGTGTGTGTGATGTTTATAGTGTTGTGATTAGCGCCGTAGAATATGGACCCGGCGAACCAAGGTCAAATCTATGTCGAGGTGGTCTTCATTTTTATACAGCGTTAATATCCTTGAGAAATATATTCATTCGACTATTATCTCTCCAGCTATGGGTAAATAGTAGGGCTGACTGCTTTCATTAGCCTTGGAATGACAGCCAGTCAACGAAAGGGAAAGCTCCGAATTAAACCTGTTAAACTCTGCTAAAAAATCGTCACTATATCACATCCTAGTCGTGCAGAGGGGGTTGGTATATATATAGGCTCTCCCATGGGGGTTGAGTACTATGGCGAAGGAATTTTCGGCTTCCGCTCGCATTATGCAAAGCTCTTCGAAGGAATTGAGCACTCCGGTATCCGATAAGGTATAAAATGTAAACAAACGAACGCTACTACTTAATACCTTATAATTCCATAGCTGACGTGGTACGCTTATTAGCCGAGCGGTCTGATACGAAGTCTAACGTAAAGTTGGGAGGGGGGGTTCGATCCCAGCTTCAAGTGTCCTACGTGTCTAGCCACACTGAAGAGTTGTGATAAAACGAAACAGTCTGTCTGTGGATGACAATATATATATATATATATTTGTATATATTGTCACTCATCATCATCATCATATCGTGCTGGCAGCACGGATATCCCTGACCCTCTCTCGCCACTCCTCCCTATCGTTCATCGCTCTAGGTAGGTCTTCAGGACAACATCCTGTATCCTCACATAGCTGCTGAATGTACGTTCGAGCTGGTCGTCCAACTTTTGCGCGGCCATGTGTGGGGATCCATAAGAGTACATCTCTTATGAGTTCATCTCTGCTTCTCCAGCAGTGTCCTGCATGTCTGGTTCGTCTAACTTGAATAGTTTTCGTGATAGGGGGCAGGTGGCCGTACAGTTGGTGTCTTGTGGGGTGTTGCTGCCAGGACTTGTTCAGGATTGCACGCAGCATTCTTGTGTAATTGCCATCTAGTTTCTTCTCCAGCCGTTTTGTTAGCGTCCATGTAGTGCATCCATATAGCAGTATGAGTGTTCAAAAATCTTCTGTATGGCCTGAAACATAGGACGCTTGAAGCTTGGATTGAAATCGGCTCAAATTTACGTTAGAGTGAGTATCAGACCACTCAGCCAACAAGCAAATCACGTCACTTTGGGAATTTTAAGGCATTATGTTGTAGCTTTCGTTTGTTTACATTTTTGCCTTACTTGATACCAGAGTGCTCAATTTGTTCGAAGAGATTTACAGCCGTAAATTCCCATCAGGGAGCGTATATATATATATATATATATATCAAAGATATTTCATCAGTGGTCTATTTTTGACATAGAACGTTAGTACTGAGATTATATGAAGTTAACATATATATATATATATATGTATATATGTATATTGAAACTAGTAGATAAGCAATTTAAACATGGAAATAAACTGCATAAAATATTTAATAGAAAAACGTTAAAAATTAATTACTCTCGCTTTAAAAACATTTTTCAAATAATTAATAGTCATGATAAAAATATAACTAAAGATTTTCAGGATAAAATAAATAAATAAATAAATAAATAATAATAATAATAATAATAATAATAATAATAATAATAATAACTGTGTAAAAAATGAATGTAATTGTAAATCCCGAGACAATTGTCCTATGAACGGACTATGTAATTTAAATAATGTAATATATTAAGCAATAATTTACCCAAAAGAGAATATTACGGATTAAAAACTTATATCGGTTTGTCTTCCACGAAATGGAAGTAGAGATATGAAAACCACTAATTTACCTTCTCCCACGAACACCTAAAATACCATACAGCACTATCAAAGCATATTTTGAAAAAATCAAATACTCCAAATAGTTTTGACGGTAGATGCAATTTGTGCTTAGAAGAGAAAATACAATTAATGATGTTTAAATTGCCTGAAAAGTTATCAAATAAGAGATATGAATTAATAGCTTGATGTAGACATAGGACAAAATTTAAACTATAGACTGATTATTTTTTAAAAACATACAAATGAATAGTGAAACAAGGAAAAAAAACGTATCCAATATACACACATGGAAAAAATAGGTGGCTAAGTAAATAGTATCGAAATTAATATAAACATTAATATTTCCCTTACAAAAATTCATTACATTGACATAGCACATAAAAGTTATTTATCGAACTTAACAAGAAAAGAAAAGAAATAAAATAAAACAAATAAATAAGTTAAATTACCATAATTATAACTAACGGAATAATTTTGAAAATAAAATAAAAAGCTAAATAAAAAAAATGGAAATTCCATAAAACGAGGAGGTAACTCTTCAACTCTCTTCCTCCCCCTTCCCCCCCGTGTCTATTCTGTTTTATTTATCCATTAAATCTGAAGAAGTCCTGTTATATTTTTCTTCGTGTTTTTGATTTACACCATAAACGCAAAACAGGATGGAAATAAATTTATAATCCTAAAATAACCGGTCTTTGGGTTTTTCTTTAATATATATATATATATATATATATATAAGCAAGGTGTGATAGATTAAATGTCGTCTAAATTACGCTTATATATATATATATATATATGATATAATTTGAACCTAGTTCATACTTATTTTAATAATCATTTGTATATATAAATATATTTATGATCATTTGTCATTGATTTATCTAGTTGAACTGGAGATATGAGAAAGAGATATTTGAGTTAAGGCCATACATTTTGAAAGAGGTTATGTGAGAAAAATGCAGCATCAATATGCTACACACACAGACACACACAATCACTCATATATATATATATATATATTATCGTCCGTAATATACTGATGAGCTTTTTTGCGCTCTGCTATCGAATAAAGAATGTCGTTTACCCATCTGTTCATACATTCACTCACTTTAATGTTACTTATCTCTGCTGAATTTGAGAAGCAAAGAAAACTTCTTAAAAGAAAAAGAAATAAGGCTTAACGACTAAACGTGCATATCTTTTCTCAGCTCTGATAATTAAAAGAATACGAAAAAAGGAAGAAAATTAAAATCCCTTTATCAGAGCAAGTATACTGATAACGTTTTATCTTTGCAGTAGGAAGCTAATGAAGAAGTAAAGGGCTCGATATCCTAAAGATAATACCATCAAATAATAATTTGATGGGAGAATTAATCGATTGAAATCCTTTAAAATCATTAGAATAAGATAGAAAATAAAGTAAAAAATTATGTGAGGAATAAATCGAAAAGAGAATATTTGGGAAAGAAAGAGTTATTGAATCAGAGGGAAGGATCACAAAGCGACGTAGAGAATAGTAAAAACGTAGTGGTGTGAGATAGATAGATAGATAGATAGATAAGAATTGATTTAGATGGATACATACGTATATCATCATCACAATGAAGCCTTGCTGATAGCAGAAAAGACTTTCACCCCCCTATCTATCTATCTATCTATCTATCTCGTCTATTGCTCCGGCAGGTCCTCTAGACTGTTTCTAATATCCGGAGAGAGTTCATGAATGAAAATCGTTGCAGGTCAGGCAGCACCGATGCGTCTTCTTATAAATATTAGCCAATCCGTCTGTAAATGACACAAGGTCAATTTTTAAGTGGAATTTAACCGGTGCGAATTAAAAGTTTTCCTTCTCCTCGTTTGTGTTGTATAGCTACTTAATACATATGCGTGCAGAATCATAACGACGACCCAATAAAGACGAGCGACACAGTTCTTTAGAAAAATATACCTCTCACTTTATTGAAAGGGTTGTATGCGAGCGGACGTTGGAGACCGAACAGAACTGCAACATATTGACCCCAACTCCTATGGCCATAACCGTGTTTCTTTCCCGTTCTCCTGGGCTGCTCAACCGGAGGCCTGGGGGCCCAGCCTCTCTGGGATATGTTCTCATTCCATCTTCTCCAACTCATCTGACTTCCTGTCCTCACCGAGTTATATAATAGTTCCACGCCTACCTTCTTCTTGTGGGCGTCACAAATCGCACTCATTCAACCCGTCCACAGTCAAGGTTATATTCTGATATTTCTCGACCTGATGCACCTGTTATTTACACAGGTGCATTTCCTTTTTTGACAGCTTGGCCGGGGTTTGGTTGTCTAAAAAAGTCGAAAGAACCAAGTCTGACCTACTATCTACTCTTAAGTGGGAAAAGAATAAGAGGATTCATACCTTTGCCGAGGTGTCCTCGTGGTGTAATGGTTAAAGCGATGAACTGCGGAATCGTAGTACGCGAGTTCGTACTCCAGTCGCGCTATTACGTTCACTTTCGGGCACATACTCTTGGGAAAGGTATGAACCCCCTTATTCTCCCTCCAGCTATGGGTAAATAGTAGGACGGACTAGGTTCTTCAGCCTTGGTGAGGCAACTAGTCTAGGAGAAGGAAAACTCTGAATTCAAACCTGTTAAACGCCGCTTAAAAATTTACCTTGTGTCATATCCTGCCCGAGCGGAGGGGTTGGTAAATAGTACCTTTGTCGAGGGTATCAGTGCTATGCAAAATACAATCAGAAGGATTTGAAGTCCTGTCGCTGAGTCCATTTCATTCGACGGTAACTATAACACAGCAGACACCTCCTGTGTGTCCGTAGGCAGGAGACTATATGAGATCAACATTTATGAGTGCGTCATTGCTTCATCAGCAATGCCCAGCATGTTTTGTACGTGTCACTTAGCTGGTTTGTGAGATGGGAGGTAAGTGTCTCTTTTGTAGGAATTTCCTTTCGGGATTTGTTCAAAACAGTAAGTAGCTTTCTTGTGTTACTCCTATCGAGCTTTCTCTACATGCATTTCGTTTGAGTCTCGGTGGTGCAGACATGCAGTAGTACTAACATGCGCTCTGATTGGAAGAAATACTGTTTTATTTTATTATTAAGATCCGATTTTTACGTAATATACAACTTGTGGAAAACAGTCCACGTCTTAATTTTTATTTATTGCGGACTTTTTCCTCATCTTGGTAGTTTTTGTGTTGTTTCTTCTTTCACTACGTTTCGGCCAAATTTCACCTCTGGCCTTCTTCAGGTGATTTACCGCGACCTCGGATAGGAATGCTGAGTCTTGTAACCGTATCCCCAGTAATTACTGCCTTCCGTAGTTGTTGTCTATCGCACCACGTTTTTGACCAAGTAAACCTCTGGCCGGCTTGGGTAGGATTTGAAACCGCTATCTGCTGACAATGCTCACCTGGAACCGTAGAGACTCAACGTCTCTATCCGCTGTGCCAAAATTCTCAGATTAAGAAGTCTCATCTCAAAATGATTCCAATTAAAGACAAGTCCACGTCTTCCCCAACGTACAATGACATCGCTTTTAGTTGATGCGATATTACTGCCGAAGGATGTGAACTTGTCTACTTGTTTCAGAGATTTGCCGCTTCTAGTGGAAATGTCTCCATCAGGCTTAAAACAGATGGATTCTGTTTTATCTGCGTTCACGTAGAGACCAATATCTTCCGTTACTTTTCCAGGCTTTGGAGCAAGGATTCGTTTTGGGTTAGTGTATTGACAAGTAGCGTTAAAATGTCTGCAAGTTAGCATCTCTAATTGTTACTGCGAGATATCGTCTACTTCCTGTTTTTTTTTTTTTTTGTGTGAGAATATATTCCTTCATTTTCGCTTTTGACGTTCGTAGCACGTAATATAAACAGATTACGAATTGACATCACGTGAGGGATTCATTGCTTTTGTGTTTTTTCTAGCAACATTATAAGATTTACTGTTTCTTTGGAAAGACTATACGTAAGTAGTATTGGCTGTACCTTTGATCGTACCCTGCAAAAACAATTACCGACGCCGACTATGTCGATGACATAGCGATACTGGCAAATACATCCAACCAAGCCGAAACACTATTGCATAGTTTGGAACGAGCCGCTGCAGGCATTGGTCTCCATGTCAATGCACACAAAACGGAATATATGTGTTATAATCAACCAGGTGACATCTCCACACTAAACGGAACCCCTCTGAAACTGGTAGACAAATTCACCTAACTAGGAAGTAGCGTCTCATCAACCGAAAAGGACATCGACACGCGGCTAACGAAGGCATGGACAGCTATCGATAGTCTATCGATCATATGGAAATCAGACCTGACCGATAAAATGAAACGCAGTTTCTTTCAGTCAACGGTCGTATCGATACTGCTGTATGGATGCACTACTTGGACGCTAACAAAACGGCGGGAGAAGAAGCTAGACGGCAATTACACAAGAATGCTGCAAGCAATATTGAACAAGTCCTGGAGGCAACAACTCACAAGACACCAACTATACGACCACCTGCCTCCCATCACTAAAACTATCCAAGTTAGACGAACCAGACATGCAGGACACTGCTGGAGAAGCAGGGACGAGCTCATAAGTGAGGTACTCTTATGGACCCCCGCATATGGCCGGGCAAAAGCAGGACAAACAGCTTGAACATACATTCAGCTGCTGAGGGTACGGGATGTTGCCCTGAAGACCAGCCAGAGGCGATGAACGATTGGGAGAAGTGGTGAGAGAGGGTCAGGTATATCCGTGCTAGCGGCACAACATGATGATGATGATAATGATGATATAGATAGATAGAAAGATGAGAAGAGATTGATATATATATAGAGATAGATAGAAAAGAAGTGATATATATATATATATATATATATATATATATATTCATGAAGATAGATAGATAGATAGATAGATGCTAAATGAAAATTGTACGTATAAATTAAAGGATCTACAAACAGATAGATAGATAGATAGATATGAATTGACGGATATAGATTGAGATATATACATATATAAATATAGATTGAAAGATCTGCCGATAGATATATAGATCAAAGTGCTTATTGAGACAGATATATGCGTAAAGATCGATTGTGCCATAGAGGGAGCCGTACTTATAATTAAAGTTATTGTTGTAGAATATGGAATCGTAGACCCGAATTCAAATACTGGACGAGCTTGTGTTTCATATCGAGCTAATTCTCTTTGAAAGAATTCATTGCAATTAAATTTCAACCGCCATTTCTGTGTAAATAATAAAATATACTGGGCTAATAAGCTTTTTCACAACAACCAATTAAGGAGAAGGAAAACTCTGAACTCAAACCGACTTCACTCCGCTTAATAATTGGCCTGTGGTAATTGGGAAATTGGCAATTAGGAAAATACGTACATAGCAAGGTAGAATCGTTTTCTTTAACTTGATTTGGCAAACAGTCTCTGCTGAATTATTCTTTTGGTTATAATAATAGATAACTTCCTGTCTAAAGTATATAGCAATTTGAGGTTGATTTTGGGAAAAAAACATCCAATTACTATAAAATGCCTAATTCTACAGTCTAAATCTAAAGATCGCACTCAAGAACTGCCAGTAAATGGTTAAGACTGAACATTGACTGGAGACATTGAGAAACCATTTGTGAATTTACAAAACAATGAAAATTCATTATTGCCTTATTAAAAGTGGGTAATTTCTCAAATCAAACCAGCCTCATTCTTCTTAAAATCGGCATTGGTTTAGATCCTGCCTGTTGCGGGGCGGTTAAGCAAATACCTACATAGAGATTGACTTGAATACTGATAGATAGACAGACACACTGTTAGTTTACGCGACTAAGGTTTTAAGAACAACAGGCAGTCTCCATAATGATTAAAGTGCTTCTTCATCATCATCATCATCATCATCAAGTTATGCAATTAGTCTCTTGACACTGTTTCGCTCTCTCTCTCTCTCTTTCACTCCCTTCTCCCCCATATTTCCTTATCGTCTATCGCTCCTTGCAGGTACAATTGACTTTATCCGATGTCCTAACCGAGTTGATTTATAAGAGTCCTTTCACGTTGACTAGCACTGGTGTGTCCGAGTGTAGTTGTCCGTTGGAGAAATTCATTCATGTGTTTGTCCAAATTCACCAGCAGTGCCCAGGATTTATTGTTCTTTTTTTATGGTTTGTTAAATGGGAGGTAAATGGCTGTATAGCTGCTCTTTGTGGGGTGCTGCAATCAGGATATGTTTAAAGCAACATATAATATGCTTCCGTTGTTCAGATCTAGCTTTTTCTTTAAACGTTTCGTTAAAGTGAAATTTTGCAAGTCTAGATGATATTGACATGACCACAACTTGGAAGAAATCCCGTTTCATTTTATCAGCGAGATCAACGCGTTCTGTAGATGAGATATGGCAGCCGAGGTCAACTGGTCTACCTACTTAAGAGGCTAGCTATATAATGCAAAGATGTTTCCATCTTGTTTAAGCATCCATCCAACAAAATGAACAATTCTCAGGCGCCTAAACATGCATCTGGTGGTGTTAACATAGAATACCCTTTTATTGTCACCCTACTCGGTCCATATTGACCCAGAGTTGTTGTATAGGCTAAGCTCTGTCTACGGGTCCAAGTCGACCGAGGGAGCTTAAAAATACATCGACTGCCTCTCTGCGGAGGAGTAAGACCTCTCCAACAAATGTCCTGCATATAACATAAAACCATTTGATGGCAAGGCTCCAGTCAGTCGGTTTCTGGGAGATATGGGATATCTCTTCATTTCTATTGCGCCTATATTCACTCTGACACGGAATGGTAGCACCTGATAGGGTTCTGTCAATGAGTCAAATAAAACTAATTGATATTTAATCAAACAAATAACTAACGCTATATTGAATTATTGGAAATATAACCCTGTCTAAAGAAATTACTGTCTAATTGAATTGTTAGTGATGAATAGCAATACTTTAAACATGTTTCTAAATTAAATTAGTAATATTATATCAATACTTGAAACAATCTAATTGTATGAAAATGAATGAATAGTGTTGAATAATTAGTGTTAAGTAGATATACTTGTCATCAATGCACTTTTTGCAAGCAAATGACTGGTATCATATAGATTTTTTAGTATAAAGTTAACTATTATGACCAGTAAAACCGGCAAGCACTTTTCATGATATACAGATCCACTATACTGCTATTTCGACCTTGTTAAGTCTCATCAGCAGTTTATACCAACATCTCCATCACTCGAGATTCAACCATTGACCACGGAATGCAGAACCGAAACTCCACCATTGAACCATTGGTCCACATCGTACACAGGTCCTGACAAATAATATATTCATAGTGTTAGATAGCAATAATATTGTTGTTTAGGTTTATGGAAAAAATCCAATTTTATACAAAGGAATAGCTGCATTTCAAACAATTCAGTTTAGCATAAGTACAAAGTTGTCAAAAACATTTCTATTTCAAGCTATTCAGTTTAGTCAAATATTTCTTATTCAAACAGTTTAGTATTAGTATATTTTTTTGTTTATACACAGGTTAATATCAAAACAATTAATTTTGGAACAATTCAGTTTAGCGTAAGTACAGTTTCAATGACAAAAACAACTCTATTTCAAACAATTAACTTTAGCAAACGTACGCAGTTGTAAAATCAAAACAGTTTTATTTCAAGTGATTCAGTTTAGTATAAGTACGCAGTTTAGTTTTGTTTGACCCATATCAGGTGCCACCACAGAGTGGACCTAAGAGCGATGGCAGTGAAGGGGAGCTCCGCATTTACCAAAGCTCCAGCATTACTGGAACCTCACCATCAGATTGTTTATTGTCTTATACAGGACTCTCGTTGGTGGGGGGTCTTATCCCTTCTGCAGTGGTGCCCTCGGTGTATTCTACAGCCCCAACCGACTGAGCAATAGCAATAATAAAACCATTTAACTGTGTTGAAACAATAGCAATACTTGTGTGCAAACAAATCAGTTCAAACTCATTAAAATTCTGACTGTTATATAGGAACACTTTCGCTGTATGTATGTATTTTCGTGTGTGGGTTCGCGCCTGTGTGTAAACAAGATTTAGCATTAAATGACTGGCAAAGGGTTGATATGCCATAAACAAAAAAATAATATTACTTCTTTTACTTATGGTTTAATCTCTTTGGGTTGGGTTTTAGGTTATATCAGCAATTGAAGGTTGTCTAATGCCAAATCCTCTTTATTCATATGTATTGAATATATATATATATATATATATTTACAAATCTAATATCTACCAGCATTCAGATATAAAGAAAAAAAACCGCCCGGAACAAGAGATAGAAATATCTCGAATCACCGCCCGGGGAAAAAAGAAAAAATATTATAGGACAAAAAGAAAGAAAAGGCCAACCCCGTCGCACCCCTTGAAAAAATCAAGAGATATGCAGTCAGTTGGTCAAAAGAAAACTAAAACCTTCTGTGAACACTGCAATGCTACAATTACAAGAGTGCTCAACACGAGTGGAGCCTTAACGAATCATCAGGAAGTTTACATATATCATCTGTGAACACATTTTCTTAAATAAACTTTTTTGTTCATAATAAAATGGTTCCAAGTGTTGCTATAAAACAGACACAACTTAACATCAGTCATTTCTTTCACCATTAGTATCTTCTCTTTGAACCGGTTAAAGACTCTATCTATATTTACCAACCCCTCCACTCGGGCAGGATATGACAGAAGGTCAATTTTTAAGCGGAGTTTAACAGGTTTGATTTCAGAGTTTTCCTTCTCCGAGACTAGTTGCCTCACCAAGACTGAAGAATCCAGCCTTGTCCTACTATTTAGCCATAGCTGGAGGGAGAATAATTGGATTCATACCTTTAACAAGGGTATTAGTACTATGTGAAATGCAATTAGCCTAGTCTAGGATTTGAACTCGTGTCGACGTATCCATTTCCCACGACGATAACCATTACACCACGGGCACCTCCACAAAGACTCTATCAGGGGTACCACTCCGGTCAGGGTGGATCCAATAGCAATGAATGGCTATCCCTCGAATATCCAAGGCTGAATCTATACCATCAGATTTTTTAATGTCATATAAACGACACTCGTCGTTAGTGGGTTGCCCCTCTGCAGAGATACAGTCGGTGCATTTTACAACCAGAGACGACTTGGCTGTTCTTTTACTAGTATGAATGATTTTGCTGTAAATCAAAAGTTATAAGGTCTTTTTACCTTATATGAAAAGAAAAGAGTTATTAATGATTATCATGTCAAAATATTTCCATAAAATAGTTAATATTTAAAGTATATTATAAGGATTATTTTTTAGTTTTAAAATACTTTGTCTGTGTATAACCAATCAAAATGAACGGATGGCTCAAAGACGTTAAGTTGCTCACAGAGGGCCGAAAAATGGGTCAAAGACGTTGAGTTGCACGCAGTGGGCCGAAGAATGGGTCAAAGGCGTTGAGTTGCATGCAGTGAGCCGAAGAATGGATCAAAGACGTTGAGTTCCACAGAGAGGGCCAAAGAATGGATCAAAGACGTTGAGTTCCACAGAAAGGACCGAAGAATGGGTCAAAGGCGTTGAGTTGCACTGAGAGGGTCGAAGAATGGGTCAAAGACGTTGAGTTGCACAGAGATGGCCGAAGAATGGGTCAAAGACGTTGAGTTGCACCGAGAGGGCCAAAGAATGGGTCAAAGACGTTGAGTTGAACGCAGTTGGCCAAAGAATGGGTCAGGGACGTTGATTTGAACGCAGAGTGTCGAAGAATGGGTCAATAACGTTGAGTTGCACGCAGAGGGCCGAAGAATAGGTCAAAGACATTTGAGTTGCACGCAGCGGGCCGAAGGGTGTGTAAAATTTGTTTGAGGTGCATACAGAGGACTGATAAAATGGGTCAAAGACGTTGAGTTGCACGCAGAGGGCCGAATAATGGGTCAAAGACGTTTGAGTTGAACTTCAGGGGTCAACGCTACGGATCTTCCGTGAAACCTCGTTTCTTTTAGATCAAAAACGTTCTGGTTATATAACATCCGGAATACCCACGCAATTGATGTGGCCAGGCTTCTTTCCTGGTGGTTACTCACGCAAATTCATGTCGTCAAACATCCTTCATCCTGCTACCTACTCAATGCAACTAGACACACTTCCTTCTAGCATGCCACCAATGCATATTTCGTGACATTTACGCTGAGAACACTAGCATCCTATTTACTTGAGCCAACTGGTTGATTTCCTATTATTTTCGCTCAACCAGTGTTCAATTTCCGCCACGATATCGACAGATCTCAAAAGGACCTTCAAGTCAATATCCAACAGGTAAACTCGAAAATAAAATAGAAAGTTGATCAACCTATTTTTAGTGGGTCATCAAATCTATTTTTCTTATTCATTTTATTAATCTAAGAAGAAAAGTCTTTTAAATTATTTAGGATTATTTAGGATTTGGATCCGACAAAACAAATATTATCATGTGCAAATATAAAAGAGAAGAGATCGTTCTTTATTAAGGCGCTGATTGGTAAAAAATATCGAAATGTTATTTAAATAACATACTTCGGGAGCCTCTTTTTTGGTCAAGAATCGAAATTTTATTTGCTTTGAAAATCAATTGATTATATATATATATATATAAGTGTTATGAAAGTAATTTCACAGGAGGGTATCAAAGCTCAATTTATTTGGATATTATTAAATATGTAATCACCTCCATTTTCAACGACTGTAACCCCACTTGACCCATAGATAGGATATATTTTATCTACATACGTGTCTTCCACGTATGTCATACTCCCCAGATTTAACACCTATTTTTCATATGATGTGCACATTCGTTTGTGAGCAAATAAATATAACTACGGACCATTAGCCTAGTGAGTAGAGTATTCGCCAACGGTCCGGGAGACCGGGGTTCAATCCTTGGTCGAGTTATACCAAAGACTCAAAAAATGGTACTTGATGCCATCTTGCTTAGCACTCAGCATGATAAGGTAAGTACCAAGTGTAAAAGGGAGCAATATAGGAATGGACTAGCGCACTCCCCTACACCTCGGTGTAGTAACTATTGAAAAAGGAGCCTTCGAGTCCCCCTCGACTAAGGGAGACAACTTTACTTACTTACAGATTTTATAAACACGTTCACTCTGAAAAAAGCCAATCGCCGAGATCAATTTCTGTTTCCAAAGTGCTTTCAAGATTGAGTCTTCGATTCTCTTGACTTCAAATGCTTTGCAAATATCATTGATCACGTTTCTCCAAACAGATCGATTTTCGTTTGTTTCAAACATTCCATAAGTGCCAGAAGATTCAGAAACAAATAAATTGTTAATGGTCTTTCAAACTTCTTTCGGAGAAAACACCAGATTTGTTTGAAGGTGAAATCGAAAAATTGCCCTCCCGTCAGGCTGCAGTCCAAGAAAGTGAAGTGCTTACATTTTTTATGATAATATTCAAAAACTGTACTCTCTTTGCTACGGTACAGACACACGAAGATCTAAACTGTAAAAGTGTGATGCAACAAGAGGCTATTGAAAAAATGACACATCAAAATATCTCTACAGTCTGCTAAGAAAACATATCTGATGTCATAGACAAAAGTTTTACTTGGTTTTAAAGAGAAAAAAATCAATCACAATCAAGTAGACGGAAAAAAGAATAATACTTAAAATAAACAATTTAGCAAAGTGTGTTTGTCACTATTACATACGGTTAACTTGAAAGGTTTTTGTTAGAAAATACTTTGAAGATTGCTATGAGTTGCTCGGGTAACCTGATTAGGTAACCTGTATCGTTTAAATATTGCACGCGAAAGATGTTCGAATTTGTGCCCATGGCTATCATGAATGATTGAGTTTAAGGGCATATCAAACTTCTAGTAGTTATTTAATGAGTATATTTTACATTCATTAAATTTTGTGTATGGGACTTTTTAAGGGTTGGTGGACACAGTCCCCTCTAATACAATTTTCTTTTCAAGCACACCAATTTATCCGTAGTTGTTACCTAACCACATTTACAACCCCTCCACTCGGGCAGGATATGACACAAGGTCAATTTTTAAGCAGAGTTTAACAGGTTTAAATTCAGAGTTTTTCTTCTCCTAGACTGGTTGCCTCACCAAGGCTGAAGAACTGAGTCTGCCCTACTATTTACCCATAGCTGGAGGGAGGATAATTGGATTCATACCTTTAACAAGGGTATTAGTGCTATGTGAAATGCAATCAGTCTCTTCCAGGATTTGAACTCGTATCGTCCTGTCCATTTCCTACAACGATAACCGTTACACTACGGGCACCTCCTGGGAGTAATGGTAATGAAAAAATACTCCACACTCCTCAGATCTTCAGATCAGTAGTCTTACCATCAGATATATTGTAGTGTCATACAAAGGTGAGCTCTATTGGCGAGGAGGGTACACTTCAGTTGAGGATGAAGTAGACATATGCTAATTGTCACCATGTGTTGACTAATAATAACACAATTATATGAATTCAAGTAAATACGAATTTTTCGAAAACAATTGTAGCTTCATAAAACTTCGTAGTGTTACATCGCTTGATATACAGATGTCTGAAAGAGACAAAGGGAATCCGAAATACACGATATTCACGAAATTGATTCTGGTACGAAACTTTTATTCACCTTTTTGAGTTTAAAGGTTTTTCGACATGAGGAGAGAGAGACACAATCTTTCTAGGCTGACTGCTTTTACATCGTCAGCTCTCAGCCCAACCAACGTGCAGCGCCCGTAGCGCAAAAGTCATCTGGCCTCGCCCAGCTCTGAATCTCGACTCTCTCGTTCGGAGGCAAGAACTCAACTCACTGACTTTTTCCAAATCTCAAAATCCTCAGCTCATACTTCCAGGCATGACGTCATTCACCTCCCTGGTCACATTTCCTCACTGGGGTTCTATTTTGACAACTCTGAATGACACATCCTCTCCGCGCGCGCGAGAACACCTGCATTAATGTTGCACTTAACTAACCCATGTGCTGAGTCGAAAGGTTCTCAACCTAACTAAACCGAAAGGCAAGATATACAAAACGAAATCGCTCGGCAATTATAATACACTAGTACAAATAATGTGCACCCAAATATATATGAACTGATCATTTGGGGTTGAATATGGGGCTCTAAAAGGTACTACTGCGCAGATTGAACCTAGACATAATGGCAATAAATAGGTACTCTACACTTGGCTGATATCAAGAACGAAGGCCTCACCATCAGATACAATTTAACGTTACGCCCAGGATAGTCTGATATTTAGGATAATCCTTAAATCCAAAAATTCAATTTTATTTTATTTTAGCAATCCTCTATATTAATCAGTTCCTTAATTATTCGTGGTGAATGTAATTTTATTATAGGAGAGCGTGACTGACTTGAATTCAAGATGACCAGAAAATACACTGCTGTGTAAAGTCAAGATTACCTCTCGTAGACAGAATTACCAATAAAACGGTACTAACGAATCTAATGTGTTTATAACTTTACAAATAACATTTCGTGCATATGTTACCAGCTTACAAAAATAGAAAATCTCGTTTGAATTTAACCCAAGTCAATGCAAAGGCTTGCACTTTCATAAACATGTGTTTCAACAAAATTTTTAAATCAGGCGTGTACGTATATGAATGTGTGATTGGTAAGCAAACATTTTGGAGCGTGTAGGGGTTGTATGTTGTAGTATGTAATTTGGTTTGGTTATTTCAGTAGATGTGCATCAGTATTTTACGGGTATTGCTCCCAATATTATTTCCTCCACAAATACAACACCAAACTTTACAATTCTGTAAAAGAAATGGAATAGAACACAATGAACATTAAACAACAAACAATTTAATATGCATAAAACAAAATATGAAAACAAATAAAATACATGATGTGTAAATGGCCTTTTGGAAAATAAAGTTTGGCAAGAAGAAAATAAATCTGTTTAAAGGTGTGTGTATGTTCATGTTAACGGAGTCCGTAAATAAGTCGTTCTTACGTACATTACGTTCATATAGGGTTTTATGATTGTGGCGACAGCGTGTCGCGTTGATGAAAGAAAGTTTGTCAGGTTTTTCTTTTGAATGTGATTCGCGGCCATCAGTAGCTAGGTCATGAACTTGGCTTTAGAAGAAAAGGAATTTGCCGGACAGAGTATCGGCTACTGTTTTACTGGCTTAGCGGCTTGTGGTTTAGTCTTAGTTAACGATTCCCTAACTCTATTTTATTTATACCGTAATAGTGGATCAAAGAATCGTCCTAAAATCTTGGCGCGTAGACATTTATTGACCAATCAGATTTGTATTTTACTATTCTATTTTAGAGCCTAAATATTTTCGGTTAGTTGACTTCCGATCCTATTTTTCTAGAATGTTCCTATTCTAAAATAAAAAAAATATAACTTAAATGCTAATGCAGTTTTGATCCTAAATTTCTAGAATGTTCTTAAGTATGTTTTTATTGCTTATTTTAAGACTAGAAAAAAATGTGTATCCTATAAAGCTAACTTCATTTTAAACTACTCAGAAATCCTTTGTTTGCACACAGTTAAATGGTTTCAAGTATTACTATTTATTGTCTGCACACAGTTAAATGATTTTAATGTTGTATAGCCACATAATACATATGCATGCAGAATAATAACGACGAGCGACAGAGATCTTTAGAAAAATATACCTCTCACTTTATTTGAAAGGGTTGTGTGTGAGAGGGAGTTGGATACTGAACAGAACTGCAATATATAGACCCCTACTCTTATGGCCATAACAGCGTTTCTCTCCCGTTCTCCTGGGCTGCTTAACCGGGGGCCTGAAGGCGCAGCCTCTCTGGGACATGGTCCTCATTCCAGCATCTTCTCTCTAACTGATCTGAACTCCAACTGCTCAATCGGGTGTCCTGAGGGTCCCCTCTGCTGGGTGCTAGTCCTATTTACCCAAACCCTCCGCTCGGGTAGGATATGACACATGGTCAATTTTTAAGTGGAGTTTAACAGATTTGAATTCAGAGTTTTCCTTCTACTAGACTAGTTGCCTCACCAAGGCCGAAGAACCTAGTCCGTCCTACTATTTACCCATAGTTGGAGGGAGAATAATTGGATTATCCTAAGGGTATTAGTGCTATGTCAAATGAATTTCACATAGGATTTGAACTCGTGTCGGCGTGTTCATTTCCGACGACGATAACCATTACACCACGGGCACCTCCTGCTGGGTGCTGGTTCCCTCTACAGCAACTTATCTCCAACTACTCGAAGTTCCTGTGCACCGAGTTATATTATTGTTTTACGTCCACTCAATTCAACCTGTCGACAGTCAAGGTTATCCCCTTGATACCTTCGACCGAATGCACCTGTTATTTACACAGGTGCATTTCCTATTTTGACAGCTCGGCCGGGGTCAATATGCAACATTAAGAATAATAATTTTATCTAATATGAATCAATTGTTTCCATACAGTTAAATTGTTTCAAGTATTGATATATAACCTTAGTAATTCTATTCATTAAGTGTTCCAATATAATTTAAAACTAACCATTTTTTTATCACAATTAAATGGTATCACGTGTTGATATTTAAAACTGGCTGCTAAATGATTTTGATGGTTGGTTGTTGGTTTGGTTTTATGGCATATCAACCTATGTAGGTTATTTAACATCAAATCCTTATTTATGCAAATAATCAGTTCTTTTTCAAACAATTCAGTTTAGTATAAGTACACAGTTTCATTGTCAAAAACATTTCTATTTCAAGCTATTCAATTTAATCAAACGATTCTTATTCAGCTAAGTATAAGTACAGACTTTCGTACACACAGTTTATTGTCAAAACAGTTCTTTATTAAACAATTCAGTTTAGTGTAAGTACAATTTCAATGTCAAAAAAAGTTCCATTTCAAACAGTTTCGTTTAGCATAAGTATGCAATTTAAATGTAAGTACGATTTAATTGTCAAAAACATTTCTATTTCAAGCTATTCAGTTTAGTCAAACAATTCAGTTTAGCATAACCATGCCGTTAGTTCTATTTAACCGATAGCTAGGGCCCGTATCAGGGGCTATCACGCCAGCCAGAGTGGACTTGGGAGCAAGGGCAATGAAGGAGTGCTCTGCATTCTCCAAAGCCCCAGGATCACAGGGGCCTCATCATCAAATTGTTTAGGGGGTCTTACCCCTCAGCAAAGGTGCAGTCGGTGTATTCTACATTTTGAGTATTATATTTGATACCTATAATTCTGTGTAGTAACAATGATAATCCCTTGTTAATGCTTTAACATTCCTATTTTACTCATAGATGGGAACCTAAAACGCTATGTCAGGGTGGACCTGGTAGTAATGGCATTGAAGGGAAAACCACATTCCAGAAAACTCCGGGACTAAACCGTCACTATTAGTAGCAATTTAGTGTCATAACCAGGACACTCGTTAGGGATAAGGATCTTACCTTTCGAGAGGGGTGCAGCCAAAAGGTCGAATATATATATATATATATATATATATATATATATATATATATATTATAACAGTGTTGGTTGTCACTGGATCACTTTGTGGGTTTGTGTCGAACCAAGTGCAATATAATACGGAGTGTTCTCAATATTTATGATAGACCTATTATATAATAATAATAATAATAATAATAATAATAATAATAATAATAATAATAATAAATACATATACATTAGATATATATATTAAATTAAATCAATTAAATATAGATATTCATTATATATATATGTAGATATTCATCGCTGTGTTCCACCAGACAGGACTTGACACACTGTCAATGATTATAGTGGGGATTTTGGGGAGGGGAAGATCGGGGTCCGGGTACAGATGCTAGGTTATAGCTTGAACTAAACAGCAAGGTCTACTGATATACATAGGAGACAAAGGGTCAATGTAGCAGCTCGCCCACAGGAAGGTGGCCCAGCCTAAGCTTGGGGCCTATCAGCCTTGAATCTGCCATTTCGATACCCCATCCAGCATGAATGCCAGACGGCCCAGCTAAGGCCACGTAAGTATATATATATATATATATATATATATATATATATATATATGTGTGTGTGTGTGTGTGTGTGTGTGTGTGTGTGTGTGTGTTTAATGATTCATCTATGATTAATTTGAACTGATACGATTTTCTCTTTTCATTCTTTTCTTTCAAGCCTTATCAGGGGGCTGTAGAAAATGCCGATAGTATCTCTGCAGATCGTAAAAAATCACATGCCCATCAGTGGTTGTCCTGGATATGACACTAAACCTCCTAAAGGTACCGCACCAGTCTTTGAGCTCTGGAGAATGTGGGGACCCCCTTCAGAGTCATTTCTCCCATGTTAGATTTGACACGGAATGTTAGTACATTTTAAGGAGGTGCCCGTGGTGTAACGGTTATCGTCATTTGAAAAGGACACGGCGACACGACTTCGAATCCTGGACTAGATTGATTGCATTTCACATAGCACTAATGCGACTGGGAAACGTATTGATCCAATTATTCTCCTTCCAGCTATGGGTAAATAGTAGTGAGTCTTGGTGAGGCAACTAGTCTAGGAGAAGGAAAACTCTGAATTCAAACCTGTTAAACTCCGCTTAAAAAATTGACCTTGTGTCATATCCTGCCCGAGTGGAGGGGTTGGTAAATATGGTTAGCACATTTTAAGGTCCCATGTATGGGTCAAATTTAACTGTTTAATCTAGTACTATACTTTTTAACTGTGTGCAAACAAATATTCAGTAATATTACATTGAATTCTTAGTGTGAGGTAGCAATACTTTAAACCATTTAACGGTGTGCAAATAAAACTATCAGTGTGAGATAGCGATATATAGAACCATTTAACTGTGTGCAAACAATAAGTAACAATGCTTGAAACTATTTAACATTGTGCTAATAAATGAACACTGGGTCGTTTTAAAATTATACCTACAAACTGTTTACATATAGAGAAATGGTAGATTTTGGTAGATCTGACAAGATGATAAAGATAAATGGATAAACAACCACTGACAACGGATTCAGCGATGATATTTCGTTCTTTATGCATATTTACCCAACCCCTCCGCTCGGACAGGATATAACAAAAGGTCAATTTTAAAGCGCAGTTTAACAGGTTTGAATTCAGAGTTTTCCTTCTCTTAGACTAGTTGCCTTACCAAGGCTGAAGAACGCAGTCTTCCCTACTATTTACCCATAGCTAGAGGGAGAAAAATTGGATTCTTACCTTTACCAAGGGTATTAGTGCAATGTGAAATGCCATCAGTGTCGTCCAGGATTTGAACATATGTCAACGTGTCCATTTCCAACGACGATAACCAGTAAACCACGGGCACCTACATATTTCGTTCTTTATTGGAAACAGAACTTCATCGGAAAATGAATTTTTTTAAATGTTCAGCAATTGAGGAAATAAATACAAAAATGAAGAAATATAAAAAGAAGAAGCAAGGGTCAAAAGAAAAGACACAGGGAGGGAAAGAAAGGGAACGAAAAAGATATAGTTTATAGTGATGGTGTTATGAGTTAGTATTTTTGACAGTGACCACTTAGGCAGATGGCCAAGGATGGGCAGCGACAAAAACATATATATATATATATATATATATATATATATATGTATATATATATTGGCATAATGGTTAGAGTGTTTGCCAATGGCCCGGGAGACCTGGGTTCAATCCCAGGTCAAGTTCTATCAAAGACTTGATCCTACCTTGCTTAACACGCAGCTTAATAAGGTAAGGATCAAGAGAAAAGTGGAGCAATCCAGGGAAAGGAGTATCGCCCTTCCCTACACTTTGGTGTAGTAGCTATTGAAAAGGAGCCTTATGGTCACCATCGACTACGGTCGCCAACTTGACTTTATATATATAAACATGACATTGCATTTAATAACCATCAAGGGTTGATATGCCATTGAAGCTAATAATCCAATCTAACACCTGTTCTTGCAAACAAAAGAAAAACACGTTTTTGTCGCGAAATAAATAATATATTTTAATGGAGGTTCTTTGATTAATGTATTCTAAATTAAATACATGAAGCTCTTCTTTTGTATTAATTGAACAAGGCAATGCCTCCCTACGCAAAACCACTTCAAGTCGTATTTCGTGCAACAAAATGTCCTTTAATGTACGTCTTAAATCTAAAATTCTTCAAATATTTGCAAAGGTTGTTTGTGTTTCATTTCACTCTTATTCTTTGGGGAAAAGCATAAATATGTTTTCTTTTATCCTTGGTATGTCAACCCACGTAAGAGAAGAAAAATTCTGAACTAAAACCAGCTGTACTCTTGTTTGTGAAAGGATTCACTAAATGTGTGATATTTTATTGATCAAATAGTTTTTGCGGCATGTCAAATCGTCAAGGCAATCGCATTCGCTGTAAGTTGATATTTACATTTTTCACGTTGTTTTTTTTTGGTGGGGTTGGCACACGGTCATATCTAATACAAATAATTTAAACAGATCTATTTGACCCTAACAGTTACTACTATTTCAGTTTGGTTCGGTTTGGTCTGTTTTTATGACATATCAACCATTGTAGCTTATTTAATGCCAAATCCTCTTCATATCAAATATGTTATATGCTCATCTACAGCATCGTAACGACACAATAAATAAACAGACGCAGGAAGACTTCTTTACAAATATATTGTACCTATCACTTTATTGCAAGGGTTCGAAAAGGGTTACTCAAGGTTTGCGTGTGAGAGGGAGCTGTAGACCGAACATAACTGCAATATTTTGACCCCCAAACTTATGGCCGTCAGCGATGTGTCTTTCTCGTTCTCCAGGGCTGCTCAACCGGAGGCCCAAGACCCACTCTGCTGGGTGATGGCTTTCTTTATTGCATCTTATCAGCATCTTCCCTGGACCCCAACTCATCATGGCCCCAAGCCCCATTCAGCCTGGTGTGGCTTTACCTACCACATCTCGTCTAATTCCAACAGTCTGCAACTCAACTGGCACTTGACTTCCGTCTTGACTGCGTTATATAATAATTCAACGCCCACACGATCGCCCACTCAATCTTTGAAATCGAATGTTTAATCGTCATCAAGCGGAAATTACTGTCATGCAGTTCACAGGTCACTCTCTTCCGGTGCATCAGTCTATGAGTGTACCATGGGAATTTTTTAGCTCGTCCCATTTCATCAGCCAATTTCCGCCCACGCGATTTCCTATCATAACTGCCATTAGAATATGTCACCTACTTCCGGTGCATCACCTTGGAATGGCATTTTTGGCCGGGTCAAAAAGTCAAAATACAGCAAATATATGTGATTTGGTTTGGTTGTGTTTTCTCATGTATCAATCATTGTAGGTTATTTAATGCCAAATTCTCTTTATACATATATATTAAATATATATGATTTGGTTTGGTTGGGTTTTATGGCATATCAAACCTTGTAGTTTATTTAATGCTAAATCCTCTTTATACATATATATTAAATATACATGATTTGGTTTGGTTCGGTTTTATGGCATATCAACCATCGGAGGTTATTTAATGCCAAATCCTCTTTATAGATATATATCAAATATATAGGATTTGGTTTGGTTGGGTTTTATGGCATATCAACCATTGTAGGTTATTTAATGCCACATGCTCTTTATACATATATATTGAATATATATGATTTGGTTTGGTTGGGTTTTATAGCATATCAACCATTGTAGGTTATTTAATGCCACAAGCTCTTTATACATATATATTGAATATATATGATTTGGTTTGGTTGGGGTTTATGGCATATCAACCATTGTAGGTAATTTAATGCCAAATCCCCTTTATACATATATATTAGATATATATGATTTGGATTGGTTTGGTTTCATTGTAGGTTATTTAATGCTACATGCTCTTTATACATATATATTGAATATATATGATTTGGTTTGGTTTGGTTTTATGGCAAATCAAACATTTTAGGTTATTTAATGCCAAATCCTCTTTATATATATATATTAAATATATATGATTTGGTTTTGTTTGGTTTTATGGCAAATCAAACATTTTAGGTTATTTAATGCCAAATCCTCTTTATATAGATATATTAAATATATAGGATTTTGTTTAAATGGGTATTATGGCATTTCAATCATTAAAAATTATGTAATGGTAAATAATCTTTATACATATATATTAACTACATTTATGTTTTGGTTGGGTTTTATGGCACATCAACCATTGCAGGTTAATAAATGCCCCATCCGGTTAATGCATAAACGTTATATATATATATATATATATATATATATATATATATATATATGAAACATAAGTGGACAAATTTAAATGGTTCCAGGTATTGTTAAATATCCTGGACAATTTAACTAAACATCATCTGTTTACATACAATTAAATGATCAAACAGTTCTATTTGAAGCAATTCAGTTTAACAAAAGTCATTGGTTTTCACTCAGTTTTAATGTCAACTAGTTCTGTTTGATCGATAGATCGAACCTTATCATGAGCTACAACTCTGATCGAGTGGACCTGGGAGTAATGGCAATGAAAAGGTACTCCACATTCCACAAAGCTCCAACATTACTGGTTTTTCACCATCAGATTGTTAAATGTTATATCCAGGACACTCTTTGAGGGAGTCTTATCTCTCTGCAGAGATGCACTCGGTGTATTCCACCCCCCAACCGACTGGGCTTTCTGTTACGGGTCAAAATAGACAATGAAAGTATATTTCGCAATCTGGGGATCATCTCCATCAAACTAAGTTTGATGTTAAACTTAGAACATTCCTATTGTTTGTGAGTCTAACACTTTTGCAGAGTATGCTGTTTGCATATTCTACGCCATACACGCAGAGACCTTTAATTTGAAGAATTCATATTTAAACAAAATAATTTCCATAAATATCTATTTGACCTATCCATTGAACCTTAACAAATACTCTCACTCACGGTCAGAGTGGACCTGGGAGTAATGGCAATGAAGAAACACTCTTCACTCCAGAGTTTTGCAGAAGTGATACCCATTCACCAGAAACAGTATAGTGTCATATCCAAGACACACATTTTAGGGTGGAGGAGAGTTATTACACCTCACAAGGGGATACAGTGTATACAAAACCCACAGACAAGAGATGATGATGAAAAACGAGAATAAATGATAACGACAGTGAAGGAAAAATGATTGGAAGTCGAGGGGAGGAAAATAAACTGACGATGAGGATAATGATAATAAGGATGATGATGAGGAGGAGAAGGAGAAGGAGGAATGGAAGGTATAGTTTGAGTAGGAGGGCAAAATACGACGTAAAGAAGACTGGAAAGGAATGTGTAGATGGCAAAAAAAAAAGGAAGAAAAAGAAAATTGCAGATTAAAATGAAAGGAAAAAGATGAGAAGTTTAAGAAAAAAAATAATAATAAAGAGAAACTAAAAGAAAAAGAAAAAGATGATGTTTACAAAAAAGCGATTATGAAAAGGAAAAAAATGCAAAACTACAATGAAATTAAATAAATACCAATAAAGTGTTAGATGGTTGACATAATGCAATTTATTCAGGAGAAGCTTGTTAATTTAAAAATCATTCGAGACGACCGACCCGTTCACACACACACACACACACACACACACACACGCACACACACAGAGAGAGACAGACACAGACACACACACAGACACAGACACACACACAGACACACACACACACACACACAGACACACACACACAGACACAGAGACCCACACACACACACACACACACACACACACAGACACACACACAGACACACACACACACAGACACACACCTCGGGTGTCAAACAGAAAACAAACGTTGCAAGCGCGTGCCGATGCATCCACATAAGACGTGCAAAGTGTTTGTTAAGTCCAGCTTAGTTTGACTCAAGGCTAAAAGCTAGGGGAGGTTTGGTTTGCTTTTGTTTGGTTGGTTTAATCATATTTACCAACCCCTCCGCTCGAGCAGGATATGACAAAAGGTCAATTTTTAAGCGCAGTTTAACAGGTTTGAATTCAGAGTTTTCCTTCTCCTAGACTAGTTGCCTCACCAAGGCTGAAGAACCTAGTCTGTACTACTATTTACCTATAGCTGGGAGGAAAACAATTGGATTCATACCTTTCGCAAGGGTATTAGTGCTATGTGAAATGCAATCATTCTCGTCTAGGATTTGAACTCGTATCGCCATGTCCATTTCCTACGACGATAACCATTACACCACGGTTTAATAGCATATCAAACATCGTAGATTATTTGATGCCAAAATTGTTTATACAAATATACTTAATATATATGATTTGCAAATACATTTTCTTGATGATATATTTAAACAAATCAGAATTTTTTTTTTTAATAAGTTAGAACTAATTTGTTTACACACTGGTATTGTTATTGTTTCTAAGAAGTTAAATATTTTCAATTATCGATCTCTAACACTAATAAATCTATTCAATTTCAATCATTTGTAAGTATACAGTAAAATGGTTACAAGCATTACAGTTTAACACTAATTATTCTATTGAATTCTATTCATTGATTTGCCCACAGTCAAATAGTTCCAAGGATTTCTATGTATAACTAACAAATCAATTAAACCTCAGTCATCTGTTACACACAGCTAAATGATCAAAGAGTTCTATTTCAGACAATTTAATTTAGCATAAGTAAGCAGTTTAATGCCTAAAATTTCTACTTGAACCTATAAAATGCTACCACTCCCGGCTAGAGTGAACCTTGGAGCGATGGCAATGAAGGGGTACTTTATACTCCCCAAACTCCAGCATCAGATTTTTTAGTGTCATCCAGGATACTCGTTACTCTTCTTCAGAGATGCTGTCGGTGTATTCTACAGCGCTTGGTAGGCTTCAAGAGAAAATGGAACTTGTTAAAAATTATGAGATTAGCAAAATGGAAGAGAGACAACGAGAGAGATCGATTGATTGATTTATTGATTGATTGAAACGGTATGACAATTCGTTTAGGGTTATCTGATGCCCAGTTTCTTCGTTGTTTTCTTTTTTTGATAAAATTTTCTTTAAAGTTCTTGGCACGCAGTTATTTGACCAACGGCTAGTTGATCTGCGTTTAATGGCATATCAATCTCGGTAGATTATTCAATCCCAAATCTTGGTTATCATGTGCGTGATTGAAACAGTATGACAATTCGTTTAGGGTTATTCAAAGCCCATTTTTTTAATAATTGTTCCTTAAAAGTTCTTGGCACGCAGTTATATGATCAATGGCTTGTTGATCTGTGTTTAATGGCATGTCAATCTCTGTGGATTATTCAATCCCAAATCTTGGTTTTCATGAGAGTGATTTGTAAGCGATTAGTTTGTAGATATTTTTAAATGGGTAAGAACTCAGTATTTTACACGCAGTTAAAAAGTTTCATGTATTTCTATCTAACGCTAATAATTCTATTTATTAAACATTCTGATGTTATATAAATAATGTGTAATCAGATGTATGGTTTCAGATAGTTATAATGCTAATAACAGCTCAAAACAACTTGATACCTCCTTGCTTAACACTCAGCAATATAAGTTACGAATCAAGGGTAAATTAGAGCAATCCAGGGAAAGAAATAGCGCCCTCCCGCACATCTTGGTGTAGTAGCTACTGAAAAAGTCTGGAAACTTATTTAATGATCATCGTATATGCAAAAAGGATTTAGCATTAAATAACCTTCAATTGCCGATATGCCCTAAAACCCAACCAAACCAAATCATATATATATATATATATATATATATATATATATATATAAGAGGATTTGGCATTAAATAACCTTCTGTGGTTGATATACCATGAAACCCAACCAAACCAAATCCTATATATATATATATATATATATTCAAAATTAACTTAAATCGGGATTTAAGTTAATTTTATAATTGGCTCCACTCGTGTTGAGCACTCTTGTAATTGTAGCATTGCAGGATTCGCAGAAGGTTTTCTTTTGACCAACTGACTGCGTATCCCTTATTTTTTTTCAAGGTGTCTGACGAGGTTGGCCTTTTATTTCTTTTTGACCTATAATATTTTTCTTTCTCCCCCGGGCGGTGATTCAAGATAATTTTATCTCTTGCTCTCTGCAGGTTTTTTTTCTGGTACCGTGAATGCTGGTAGATATTAGATTAGTATATATATATATATATATATATATATATATATATATATATATATATGTATGAGGAGGATTTGGTATTAAATAACCTTCAGAGGTTGACATGCCATAAAACACAACCAAACTAATATCTATGAAAAAATGCTTTTCTTTCTGTCTCATGGTATGTATCTTATAAACTTAAAGAAGTAAAAGTAAGATAGAATAATGAAGAGGAGAAGAATGAAGAGAAGAACGGATCTTTTTCAAATAGCCAGAAGGTCTGACTTAGAATGGAAAATAATTAGAACTCTTCTCATGTACTTAGTACCTATGGATATCAATGCTTCGATAGGCGTGGATTGCTCGAGCGAAAAACGAAAAACCTGTATCATTGCTTATTAAACATAGATAAACAATTATTTCACCTTGAATGAAACCCATTCAAATTATAATGGTAAAAAAAGGACCAGTATGCTTGATGACAACAACGAATCATAGCAGGGATATCTGGTTTTGCCCCGGGGAAATTAGCTTAAGATATAACACAATAAAATATGATTTCTTTTCACAGCGACTGATTTTGCTTTTAGCCAAGATAAAATGTTTGCTATCATTTTGTGAATCAAGTTAATTTTGAATTTAACAAAGAAAAAATAAAGACGTGTACACGAAGCTCATTAAAAGAAAAAGGAATTTCTTTCAAAATGAAAAAGTACTTTTTTTTAGAATTGTTTCCCATAAATATACACTTTGCAATGTTTTGAATTGGTTGGGTGCAAAACAATTTTAATCTCGCAAAAATATTTGTTTTGAAATTATTCAAATTGGCGGTAAATTAAAGTAAATATTCCATGCTTTTTCGATTTTTTCGTGGCTTAGAAAAGAAGACCATGTTGAATTCGCTGAAGAATATGTAATGAGAGAGGAAAAAACCAAAATCCGTCCTGGAGAATTAGACGCACGATATTCTTTGGGATTTTGAGTTACAATCAGATCATCTAATCCTGGTCTGACGACTAGATCTAGTGGTAGTTAACAAAAAGAAGAACTTGTCTAAAATTTGACTTTGCACTCTCGGGACCATAGAATAAAAATCAAAGAAAGCGAACAGTGAAACAAGTATTTAGATTTTACTAGAGAAATAAAAAAGCTGTGTAAAATGGGGACGCCTATAACGATTGTCTTTGGTATGACATTAAACAATCTGATGTCGAGGCTCCAACCTTGGAACTTTAGGGAATATGGAGTACCGATTCATTGTCATTGATACCCGGTCAACTCTGACCTGGAGTGGCAGCACTTGTTAGGGTCTTATCTAAGAGCCAAATATAATTGTTTAACATTCATACTGTGTGCAAGACAGAATTGTTAGAAATAGAACAGTTTGACCATTGAACTGCGTGTAAGTAAATGACTGATGTTTAATTGAATTATTGTTGATACGGTCACCTACCTTCCATCACGAAAACTATCCAAGTTAGACGAACTACACATGCAGGACACTGTTGCTGAAGCAGGGACGAGCTCATAAGTGATGTACTCCTATGGACACCCACATATGGCCGAGCAAAAGCAGGACGACCAGCTCGAACATACATAGAGCAGCTCTGTGAGGACACGGGATGTAGCCTTGAAGACCTGCCAAAGGCGATGAATGATAGGGAAAAGTGGCGAGAGATGGTCAGGGATATCCGTGTTAACGGCACGACATGATGATGATGAGGAGGATGCATAGCTCTAGTTGCAACAATGTATATGTATGCTAACGAATGAGTAATTTTGAAAAGAATTTTTAGCGTTGCTCAGTAATACATGATACTCTTTAACTGTGGGCCTAAATTGAATTGTAAATTAAACTAAATTTTTCATGCTTGAACGTTATTCATCAATTTTTTGGTGGCTGAGAAAAGAAGACCATGTGGAATTTGGAGAAGAATATGCAATGTGAGAGGAGTAACATGCTTTACTCAAAAGACTTAACACAAATGAGCTCAACGTGTGTTTGCCACTGCGTGTTTGAATCGAAATAACAGTCTATGGCGTGGAAACAAATTTCCACTCCTGTAAAGGAAAAGTTCTTGACGCTGCAGCCATAAAAGAGGTTCTTACAGGCAGTATTCTTGGATATGAAACGACTCATCATGATTTTCTTGAAAAAGATATAACTGCTAGGAGGGATTCATATTGTCGACAGCATCGGCAGAAAACACTTCATTTATCAAATGAATCTCGTTGATAAAAAAAATGCAATAATAGTTAATGTAAAAAAAATCGGACATAATAGAAAGGAGTAGTATTTTATTTGGTTGATAGATACATAACTCAAAAATTCATTTTAGATTGTCCAACAGGACACAGGGTGCAGTGAATCAGACGTTCGGTTAAAAAGTACTTCTGAGTGAATCATCTGGATATTGTAAAGTCAATCCCAACAACAGATGAAATAACATAGAATTGTAATATAATGGCCGAGGGATTTCGTTTTATATATCTTGCTTTGGGTTTACTAAGGCTCAGAACCTTTCGGTTCAGTGCATGGGTTAGTTATGTGTAAACTTGAGCGCAGGTGTTGACGCGCGTGCGGGGAGGATGTGTCATTCACAGATGTCAAAATAAGAGTCCCAGATAGAAAAGTATGACCAGGGGATATGAATGACGTCATGCACCTGAAGGATGTGCGGAGGATTTGGGGAGGTTTGAGAAAAGTCAGTGAGTTGAGATTGAGACCTGGGCGGGGAGAGACGAATATGTGCGCAACGGGCGCCGCACGTGATGGGGGTGGACAGATGGAAAAGTCAGCATAGAAAGATTGTTCCTCTCTTCTTATGCCGAAAAACCTTTTAACACAAAGGTAAAAAAAAAGTTTCGTACCTGAACTAAGAGGTCGTAAGTGTTTTTTTTTGTGTTTCGGGATTCCTATGTTATATATGAACATTTTATGAACATTATATGTACATTACGCATATCCGTATTATGGGTATGTTACAGAATACTATCTCTCGGTTAACACTTGAACCCTATCATGCATTGGAAAGGGTTTTACAATAGAAATGAATGGTAAAGGGTTTTACAATAGGAATGCACTAGAAAGGATTTTAATATATGAATGCATTGGAAAGGGTTTTACAATAGAAATGAATGGTAAAGGGTTTTTCCAATAGGAATGCACTAGAAAGGATTTTAATATATGAATGCATTGGAAAGGGTTTTACAATAGAAATGAATGGTAAAGGGTTTTTCCAATAGGAATGCACTAGAAAGGATTTTAATATATGAATGCATTGGAAAGGGTTTTACAATAGAAATGAATGGTAAAGGGTTTTTCCAATAGGAATGCACTAGAAAGGGTTTTAATATATGAATGCATTGGAAAGGCTTTTACAATAGAAATGCATTGGAAAGGGTTTTACAATAGAAATGAATGGTAAAGGGTTTTTCCAATAGGAATGCACTAGAAAGGATTTTAATATATGAATGCATTGGAAAGGGTTTTACAATAGAAATAAATGGTAAAGGGTTTTTCCAATAGGAATGAACTAGAAAGGATTTTAATATATGAATGCATTGGAAAGGGTTTTACAATAGAAATGAATGGTAAAGGGTTTTTCCAATAGGAATGCAATAGAAAGGATTTTAATATATGAATGCATTGGAAAGGGTTTTACAATAGAAATGCATTGGAAAGGGTTTTACAATAGAAATGAATGGTAAAGGGTTTTTTCAATAGGAATGCACTAGAAAGGATTTTAATATATGAATGCATTGGAAAGGGTTTTACAATAGAAATGAATGGTAAAGGGTTTTTCCAATAGGAATGCACTAGAAAGGATTTTAATATATGAATGCATTGGAAATGGTTTTACAATAGAAATGAATGGTAAAGGGTTTTTCCAATAGGAATGCACTAGAAAGGGTTTTAATATATGAATGCATTGGAAAGGGTTTTACAATAGAAATGAATGGTAAAGGGTTTTTCCAATAGGAATGCACTAGAAAGGATTTTAATATATGAATGCATTGGAAAGGGTTTTACAATAGAAATGAATGGTAAAGGGTTTTTCCAATAGGAATGCACTAGAAAGGATTTTAATATATGAATGCATTGGAAAGGGTTTTACAATAGAAATGAATGGTAAAGGGTTTTTCCAATAGGAATGCACTAGAAAGGGTTTTAATATATGAATGCATTGGAAAGGGTTTTACAATAGAAATGAATGGTAAAGGGTTTTTCCAATAGGAATGCACTAGAAAGGATTTTAATATATGAATGCATTGGAAAGGGTTTTACAATAGAAATGAATGGTAAAGGGTTTTTCCAATAGGAATGCACTAGAAAGGATTTTAATATATGAATGCATTGGAAAGGGTTTTACAATAGAAATGAATGGTAAAGGGTTTTTCCAATAGGAATGCACTAGAAAGGATTTTAATATATGAATGCATTGGAAAGGGTTTTACAATAGAAATGAATGGTAAAGGGTTTTTCCAATAGGAATGCACTAGAAAGGGTTTTAATATATGAATGCATTGGAAAGGCTTTTACAATAGAAATGCATTGGAAAGGGTTTTACAATAGAAATGAATGGTAAAGGGTTTTTCCAATAGGAATGCACTAGAAAGGATTTTAATATATGAATGCATTGGAAAGGGTTTTACAATAGAAATGAATGGTAAAGGGTTTTTCCAATAGGAATGCACTAGAAAGGATTTTAATATATGAATGCATTGGAAAGGGTTTTACAATAGAAATGAATGGTAAAGGGTTTTTCCAATAGGAATGCACTAGAAAGGGTTTTAATATATGAATGCATTGGAAAGGGTTTTACAATAGAAATGAATGGTAAAGGGTTTTTCCAATAGGAATGCACTAGAAAGGATTTTAATATATGAATGCATTGGAAAGGGTTTTACAATAGAAATGAATGGTAAAGGGTTTTTCCAATAGGAATGCACTAGAAAGGATTTTAATATATGAATGCATTGGAAAGGGTTTTACAATAGAAATGAATGGTAAAGGGTTTTTCCAATAGGAATGCACTAGAAAGGATTTTAATATATGAATGCATTGGAAAGGGTTTTACAATAGAAATGAATGGTAAAGGGTTTTTCCAATAGGAATGCACTAGAAAGGGTTTTAATATATGAATACATTGGAAAGGCTTTTACAATAGAAATGCATTGGAAAGGGTTTTACAATAGAAATGAATGGTAAAGGGTTTTTCCAATAGGAATGCACTAGAAAGGATTTTAATATATGAATGCATTGGAAAGGGTTTTACAATAGAAATAAATGGTAAAGGGTTTTTCCAATAGGAATGAACTAGAAAGGATTTTAATATATGAATGCATTGGAAAGGGTTTTACAATAGAAATGAATGGTAAAGGGTTTTTCCAATAGGAATGCAATAGAAAGGATTTTAATATATGAATGCATTGGAAAGGGTTTTACAATAGAAATGCATTGGAAAGGGTTTTACAATAGAAATGAATGGTAAAGGGTTTTTTCAATAGGAATGCACTAGAAAGGATTTTAATATATGAATGCATTGGAAAGGGTTTTACAATAGAAATGAATGGTAAAGGGTTTTTCCAATAGGAATGCACTAGAAAGGATTTTAATATATGAATGCATTGGAAAGGGTTTTACAATAGAAATGAATGGTAAAGGGTTTTTCCAATAGGAATGCACTAGAAAGGGTTTTAATATATGAATGCATTGGAAAGGGTTTTACAATAGAAATGAATGGTAAAGGGTTTTTCCAATAGGAATGCACTAGAAAGGATTTTAATATATGAATGCATTGGAAAGGGTTTTACAATAGAAATGCATTGGAAAGGGTTTTACAATAGAAATGAATGGTAAAGGGTTTTTCCAATAGGAATGCACTAGAAAGGGTTTTAATATATGAATGCATTGGAAAGGGTTTTACAATAGAAATGAATGGTAAAGGGTTTTTCCAATAGGAATGCAATAGAAAGGATTTTAATATATGAATGCATTGGAAAGGGTTTTACAATAGAAATGCATTGGAAAGGGTTTTACAATAGAAATGAATGGTAAAGGGTTTTTTCAATAGGAATGCACTAGAAAGGATTTTAATATATGAATGCATTGGAAAGGGTTTTACAATAGAAATGAAGGGTAAAGGGTTTTTCCAATAGGAATGCACTAGAAAGGATTTTAATATATGAATGCATTGGAAAGGGTTTTACAATAGAAATGAATGGTAAAGGGTTTTTCCAATAGGAATGCACTAGAAAGGATTTTAATATATGAATGCATTGGAAAGGGTTTTACAATAGAAATGCGTTCGAATGTGTTTTACAAAGGAAGTACATTTAGAGAGAATTTTACAATAGTAATGCATTGGAAAGGGTTTTACAATAGAAATGAATGGTAAAGGGTTTTTGCAATAGGAATGCACTAGAAAGGGTTTTAATATATGAATGCATTGGAAAGGGTTTTACAATAGAAATGCGTTCGAATGAGTTTTACAAAGGGAATACATTTAGAGAGAATTTTCCAATAGAAATGCATTGGAAAGGGTTTTACAATAGAAATGAATGGTAAAGGGTTTTTCCAATAGGAATGCACTAGGAAGGGTTTTAATATATGAATGCATTGGAAAGGGTTTTACAATAGAAATGCGTTCGAATGTGTTTTACAAAGGGAATACATTTAGAGAGAATTTTCCAATAGAAATGCATTGGAAAGGGTTTTACAATAGAAATGAATGGTAAAGGGTTTTTCCAATAGGAATGCACTAGAAAGGGTTTTAATATAAGAATGCATTGGAAAGGGTTTTACAATAGAAATGCGTTCGAATGTGTTTTACAAAGGGAATACATTTAGAGAGAATTTTCCAATAGAAATGCATTGGAAAGAGTTTTACAATAGAAATGCATTGGAAAGGGTTTTACAATAGAAATGCATGGGAAAGGGTTTTTCCAATAGGAATGTACTTGAAAGGGTTTTAATATATAAATGCATTGGAAATGGTTTTACAATAGAAATGAGTTAGAAAGGGTTTTCCAAAGGGAATATATTTGGAGAAGGTTTTACAATAGTAATGCATTGGAAAGGGTTTTTCCAATAGGAATGTACTTGAAAGGGTTTTAATACATGAATTCATTGGAAAGGGTTTTATCATAGAAATGCGTTAGAAAGGGTTTTCCAAAGGGAATATATTTGGAGAAGGTTTTACAATAGGAATGCATTGGAAAAGGTTTTTTCAATAGGAATGTACTTGAAAGGGTTTTAATATATGAATGCATTTGAAAGGGTTTTACAATAGAAATGCGTTCAAATAGATTTTACCACATGAATACATTTGGAGAGGGTTTTACAATAAAAATGCATTTTAAAAATGGAATCTATTGGAAAAGTTTACAGCAGAAATACACTGTCAAGGGTTTTATTAAAATAATAAATGAAAAACTGTTTTGCTATAATAATGCACTGGAAAGGGTTTTATAATTTAAAATAGAATGTCCTGCACAGGGCAAGAAATAAAAGCCACCTCAAATTTCTTGAGGCGATTTATATTTCAATGAATCGCCTGTCTGTGCAGGCAGTTAAACAGTCACACGCTTGATATATTTGGGGAACTTCAAGATACAGGGGTTACTTTAAAAAATTGTATTATTTTTTTATTTTTTTATTTTATTTTTCATTTTTCCCCCTCTATCTGGCCATTCTTCTTATATATTATAGATATATACCCCGTTTTTATTTAAATTTTCCGGTGTCCTTAACTTGAAAAGTACCGGACGAAAAGGGCCCTTCGTTGTTTTATAGTTTTACTTAGTTCCCCTACTAATATCACCAATGGTGTCTCTACTTATGGTAATGTTCATTAAAATGTATTAATTCAGAAATGCTTTTAAAGAGATATGATTTTATTAAGGGAATTTTATCCAGCAAGTAAATATATTGTTATATTTTGACCTTCGACCCGGCCAAAAATGCTGTTCCAAGGTGATGCACCGGAAGGAGGTGACACATTCTAATAGCAGTTATGAGAGGAAATTGCGTGGGCGGAAATTGGCTGATGAAATGGGACGAGGTAAAAAAATTCCCATGGTACACTCATCGACTGATACACCGGAAGAGAGTGACCTGTGAACTGCATGACAGTTATTTCCGCTTGATGACGATCAAACATGCGATTTCAAAGATCTAGTAGGCGACTGAGTGGACGTTGAACTATTATATAACTCAGTCAAGACAGAAGTCAAGTTAGTTCCAGTTGCAGTTGGAGAGCAGACGAGTTATAGACGATGTGGTAGGAAAAGTTCCATCAGGCCGAAGTGGCCTTGGGGCCCTAATGAGTTGGGGTCCAGAGAAGATGCTGATAAGATGAAGTAAAGAAAGTCATCACCCAGCAGAGTGGGTCTCTGGGCCTCCAGTTGAGCATCTGTAGAACGAGAAAAACACAACGTTGAGGGCCATAAGAGTGGGGGTCAAAATATTGCAGTTTCTGTTCGGTCTCCAGCTCCCTCTCACACGCAAACCTTGAATAACCCTTTTCGAACCCTTACAATAAAGTGAGATATATATTTTTATAAAGAATCTTCGCTCGTCTGTTTATTTATCGTGTCGTTATGATCCTGTAGATGACAATATAACAATATAGGTATATAATGGAAATAATGTTTATCAGAAATATTTTAACAAGCAGCTTTACATCAAGAAATGCTTTGCCCAGTCGGCTGGGGCTGTAGAATACACCGACTGCTTCACTGCAGAGGGGTAAGACCCCCCTCCTAACGAGTGTCCTGGATATGACACTAAACAGTCTGATGGTGAGGTTCCAGCAGTGCTGGAGCTTTGGGGAATGTGGAGTACGCCTTCATTGCCATCGCTCTCAGGTCCACTCTGGCCCGGAGTGGTAGCACCTGATAGGGCCCTATCTATGGGTTAAATAGAACTAACAGCATACTTATGCTAAAATGAATTGTTTGAGTAAACTGAATAGCTTAAAATAGAAAGGATTCTGACAATTAAACCGTACTTACATTTAAACTGCGTGCTTATGCTTAAATGAATTATTTGAAATGAATTGTTTGAGTAAACTGAATAGCTTAAAATAGAAAAGAATTTTGACAATTAAACCGTACTTACATTTAAACTGCGTGCTTATGCTTAAATGAATTATTTGAAATGGAACAGTTTTTGACATTAAAACTGTATTTACACTTAACTGAATTGTTACATGTAGCTGCTTGAATAGTTTGAAATGGAAATGTTTTTGACAATTAAACTGTGTACTTATGCTAAACTGAATTGTTTTAAATAGAACAGATTGTTTACATAAAAATAGATTTGGCATTAAATAACCTACAATGGTTGATATGCCATAAAACCCAACCACCCAACCAACCAATCAAGTAATGCTCATTCTACGCCTTGATGAAATGGAACATGTTCATTGCCGCATTAGGTTCGATTTTTTATCTCGTTTGGTTTTGTTTGGTTGCTTGGGTTTTATGGCATATCAACCTTTTTAGGTTATTTAACGCCAAATCAATTTTATTACAAATTGTCAGTTGTAACAATTCAGTTCGGCATGGGTACACAGTTTAATTGTCAAAAACATTTCTATTTCAAGCTATTCAGTTTAGTAAAACAGTTCTAATTCAAAAAATTCAGTTTAGTATAAGTATAGATTTTCTTCACACATAGTACTATGTCAAAACTGTTCAATTTCAAACAATTCAGTTTAGCATAAAAGCAGTTTCAATGTTAAAAACAGTTCTATTTCTAGTAGTTCAGTTTAGTTTAAGTACACAATATAATCGTCAAAAATATCTCCATCTCAAGTCTTTCAGTTAAGTCAAACAGTTTTAATTCAAAGAATTTAGTTTAATATATGTATAGTTCTGTTTACTCAAAGTTAAATGTCCAAACCGGTCTATATCAAACAATTTAGTTTTGCGTAAGGATCGTTCCATTTCAAGCAATCCAGTTTAGTGTAAGTACTCAGTTTACATGTATGTGCACAGTTTAATTGTCAAAAACATTTCTATTTCAAGCAATTCAGTTTAGTAAAACAGTTCTAATTTAAACAATTTAGTTTAGCACGCAGTTTAGTTCTATTTGACCCATTGATAGGACCCTATCAAGTACTACCACTCCGGGCCTGAGTGGACCTGGGAGGAACGGCAATTAAGGGTGCTCTGCATTTCCCAAACACCCAGCATTACTGAAACCTTGTCATCAGATTTTTTTGGGGCAGTCGGTGTATTCTACAGCTCCAGCCGACTGGGCAAGATTTTTTATCATGTAATGAACCTTTTGACTTAATAAAATGCTCAATCATGCACAACGGCTTTAAAGATGTACAGACAACATCCATTAAAAAAATCTTTAGAAAATTTAAAACTGAATTTTATTGTTCACATGATGTTAATTTTTTAGAATATAATGGAAAATTTCGAAAAGGACGCGAGTTTTTTTGGGTTTTTTTTAAGTCAAAACAATAAACCTATACAGGCTGATAAAAAATTAATTGCAAATTTTAAAATCCCTTTCATTTTTCCCCGCTAACATTTTTTAAGAAATGGCATTCTAAAATCGGGAGTTACTTTTCGATCAATCAGTGCGAAAATCATTCAATAGATACGGTAAATTTTGACTAAGATATCGGCAGTATGAAGTCCTGTTTATGGTTGCAACTTTTTCCGGGAAATCATTAGGGATGGGTCCTTCATATTCCAAGTGACTATCAACTTAATATTCTTTACGGTCCACTGCGTCTGGATACTTGTTAACTGAATAGTCAATGTATTTTCACTCCATGGATTGCCTTTTCGATTCAAGATCGTTGTAGCAAACACTTGGTTAATGCATTATTAAATTTGTTTTAGATTAAAAAACGCTTCGCTGGACATATCACATATTATTCTGTGAACATCCCATTGCTTGCATTTCCTAGCCAGAAAATATTTGAGGAAAGGCGTCTGTTAAATCGTGTAACACTGTTTGATTTGTGGTTATTTTGGATAGCCTCAAAACAAATATTTTTTGTGAAATTGTAATAATTTTTGCTACAAACCAATTTCAAACAATACATCGTTTACATTTATTAGAAAATATTCGAAAAAATGTATTGCTTTTTTTTCGAAAACGTCCCATTATTTATTAAAATGACTTTTGTATATCTGAGTCCTGGATGTTTACTGTTATTGAGGATACAATATTTACAAGTTGAAGTCCAACAGTGTAAAGTTTCCCTAGGCAAAATTCATCTACACATCTGCGAAATCTATCCGCTTCGCTGCATTGCAACATAATTACTCGATTAAATAGAATTATAAAGATTCCTTAAATCCCTAAGTGTCTTGGGGTATGGCACTAAACTCTATTCATTGGTAAGATTCCAGTTCTGAAATTCCTGAGAATGTGGAATTACTTCTTGGATCCCATTACTTCGAATTTCATTTTGATATGGGGTATTGGTATCTTTTTGCGTGCAATGTTTGGGTTTAATATAAGTTTGAGATGATGTTTTAAATGAATGTCAATTTTATTTATACATTGGCCATAAAAAAATTGATACTACAAGTAAGTAAAAAGTGTTATATGTTTAAAATGATTGTAAACTTTATTAAAAAATTTAAAACTTTATAAAAATTTACAACTTTATTAAAAAATTTAAACTTCTTAAAAAAATTATATTGCCACTAAGTGTGAAGTGTTTTACTGTTTAAAATGATTTCGTTGATATTATAACTAAGTATGAAATAGTCAATTGTTTGAATGTTTGGTGATTTTTATTAATATATTGGCTCTTGAGATATTAATACAGTTACAAAGAATAAAATATTTACCACATTTACCCAACCCCTCCGCTCGGACAGGATATGACACAAGGTCAGTTTTTAAGCGGAGTTTAACAGGTTTGAATTCAGAGTCTTCCTTCTTCTAGACTAGTTGCCTCACCAAGGCTGAAGAACCTAGTCTGCCCTACTATTTACCCATAGCTGGAGGGAGAATAATTGGGTTAATACCTTTCGCAAGGGTATTAGTGCTATGTGAAATGCAATCAGTCTCGTCCAAGATTTGAACCCGTATCGACATGTCCATTTTCTACCATGATAACCATTACACCACGAGCACCTCCTCGTTTGGGAAGGATATGACACAAGTCAATTTTTAAGCGGAGTTTAACAGGTTTGAATTCAGAGTTTTCCTTCTTCTAGACTTGTTTCTTCACCAAGGCTGAAAAACCTAGTCTGCCCTACTATTTACCCATAGCTGGAGGGAGAATAATTGGGTTAATACCTTTCGCAAGGGTATTAGTGCTATGTGAAATGCAATCAGTCTCGTCCAAGATTTGAACCCGTATCGACATGTCCATTTTCTACGACGATAACCATTACACCACAAGCATTAAAATGAAGTATTTATTTACTTAAAATGATTGTAAACTTTGTTATTATATTGTAAATAAGTATTTAATATTTACTTTCTATAAAGGATTTCCAACTTTATAAATAAATTGGTCTTTAAAAACATTGGTATTTCAACTAAATAAGAAGTTGTTCCCTGATTAAACTTATTATGAACATCCATCGGCTCTTAAACTAACTTAATATGTAAAGGCTACTCTTTGAAAATCATTGGGAACTACATTAACGGCATTGACCTTTCCCTGAATTGCTCCACTTTACTCCTGATACGTACCTCATATTACTGAGTGTTAAACAAGGAGTTATCAACTAGCATTTTTAGTCTTTAGTATGACGCGATCTAAAATTGAACCCAGGTCCCCCGGACCACTGGCGAACTTTCTACCCACTAAGCGCATATAACTGGTTTGATTTCTCGTTTAAATAGCTTATCAACCATTGTTAGCTATTTAATACCAAAGATACCATTGAAGATCACAGATTAATGGTATTACTTAAACCACAACTGGGGGAATATGGGGTTTACAGCGTTCCAAAAGGTATTTGTCAACCATTAAACCAACCCTTGAAGAGCATTTCTCTATCAGGTGACTAATCTCGTAGACAACGTTTTCAAACATTAATTAACAGGTGATAACAAAACCATTTGAAAAGAATTCCTTGGTGAGGTGGAAATTTGAAGTTGAAATTTGAAGGGCGATGAAACCTCAACAAGTGATTTGGCTTTCCAATATTTTCTGAAATCTTCCCTCTCCCAGCAAGTAGCTGCGGCGAATTTTCAATTGACAGATGCTTATAACACATATGCAAGTGACAATATCCTGTAACGTCACTTCCGGCCAACAGCCGGAAATTAGGAATTGATGTTAGGAATGAGAACAGGCTCAAACAGTGCTAATATCACGGCAATTACTAGAAATGATTTGTAGGCGTTAGATATAAAACGAAGACGTTCTTTGAACTTTCTTTCGTTCTTCTTCAGATGCCTTCCTTTCTTAATGAATTTCCGCTTTTCATTCTTTCTCTTTATATTTCTTTCTTTTTTTCATTTCTTTCCCTCCAAAATTTTTCAATATTTCTTCTTCACTTTCTTTCTTTCTTTCTTGCTTGTTTAACTTCTTTCCTTCTGTCATTGTTTTCCATAATTCTTCTTCAAATTCTCTTTCTCTCTTTCTTTCTTTTTTTTTCGTTTTCTTTTTTTCTTTCTTTATTTCTAAATATGTCTTCTTCAAATTTTATCTCTTTCTTTGTTTCTTTCTTTTTTTCATTCATTCATAATTTATTTTATTCTTTCTCTATTTTTCTTAACTTCTTTCTTTCTTCACTTTTTCGTTCATTCTTTCTTTATGTCTTCTTTGTTTAATTTCCTTCCTTCCATCTTTATATTTTTCTTCACATTTTCTTTCTTTCTTTCTTTTTCTTCCTTTATTTTTTATTGCTTCATTCATTCACCCCATTTCTTTCTTTCTTTCTTTCTTTCTTTCTTTCTTTCTTTCTTAAAATCCTTCATTTGTTCTTTTATTTTTACTTCCATGTTTAATTTTTTACTTCATTTTTTTCAATGCTTCTTCAACTTTTCTTTCTTTATTTCTTTATTATTTTTTCTCTCTCTTTCTTTCTTTCTTTCTTGTTTAATTTCCTTCCTCCCTTCCTTCCTTCCTTCATTTTTTCAATATTTCTTCTTCAACTTTCATTTCATTTTTTCTTTATTTCTTCATTAATTCCTACTTTCTTTCTTTTTTCTTTCTTTCTTCAAATCCTTCATTCATCCTTTCTTTCTTTTTTTCTTTCTTTACATAATTTCTACAATAATTCTTCAAGATTTTTCTTTTTGCTTTCTTTTACTTATTCGTTCTTTCTTTTTCTTTCCTTTCTTCTTTCCTCATTTATTCTTTTTTTTCTTTCTTTCTTCTTAAATTTCCTTCACTCATTCCTTCATTTTTTCAATATTTCTTCTTCAATTTCCATTTCTTTCTTTCTTCCTTTTTTAATTTATTTCATTTCTTCATTTTTTCAATATTTTTCTCTAACTTCTCTTTCTTTATTCATTTCTTTCTCTCTTCATTCTTCCATTCCTTTTCCTTCCTTCTTCACAATCCATTTTTACTTTTTTCTATCTCTTCCTTGCTTATTCAAACCCCCTTACTTTCTTTCTTTTTTTTCTTTCTCGAATTATTTTTCATTCTTTTTTATTTTAATTAATCTTTTAGAAAATACTTACTATTTGATAATACTTCTCGAAATTTCTTAATTGCTTTAAGTACATGAAACCATATGTGTGAAAATTATTTGTATTGAATAGGATCTATTGAAACTTTAATACTGTTAGCAGGAACAATTACTTGAAATCGTATATTTTTGTATACAGTACGAATATCTAAAATAGTTAATTGAAGCTATAATGATTTATTGTTTATTACGATTAGTCAACTGAAACAATATAATTGCCCCCACCCAATCGACTGGGGTCACTGAATACGTTTACTGCATCGCTGCAGGTGTTGTATACTACACGCGTACATATGCCAACCACACGATACGAATACAACAACTCTCTCGTTTCAGTTACGAAAGGTTTTATTAACTTCTAACTTCGGTTCTTCGACATGAGGAGAGAGCCACAGTTTTTACTATGCTAAACCTATCCTCATGCGCGGCGCATCTTGTGATGTTTAAGATCTCTGTCGGAAGAGATTTGAAAAACCCAGTTACATGCCTCAACGGTAGAGAACTCAACTCTCTGTCTCAATGGTCCAATCTCAACTGTCAACTTTCAACTGACTTTTTTGCAAAATCCTCAAATTCTCAGGACAATCTCATCCAGGCATGACGTCATCCAAACTCCAGCCCAATTTCCTGTCTTGGGATTTATTATCACAATGGTGATTGTCATGTCCTTTGCGTGCGAGCGTAAACTGCGCCAATAAACAATACAAGTGAACTCTTAACCCGAATAGTTCAAAGCCAAACCAAACCGAATGATAAAATATAATTAACGGAAAATGAGTAATACAAAAAAAAAAATCATTCCTTAAATATATAACACAGGAGGGTAAATTCCCTCCTATCGAAAACGAATATCCTGGTTATGACACTAAATCATCTGGTTGCAAGGTACAAGATCACGATCTGTGAGAAATGTCGAGTGCTAATTTCATTGTCATTTTTCCCTGGTCGATTCTGTGCCGAAGTTCTAGTACGTGTGTAGGTCCCATCTATGAGTCGAATAGAAATATTTATGCATCATAGCCAGAAACGGATATGCGAAATGGACATATAAGGTTCATATATATATATATAACTTAGAACATAGGAATCTAGGAACACGAAAAACACTTACGACTTCTCAGTTCAGGTACGAAACGTTTTATCACCTTTGAGTTTATAGGTTTTTCGACATAAGTCGAGAGAGGCACAATCTTTCTATGCTGGCTTTTAAATCTGCCCCAAACCCCATCTCGTGCGACACGAGCCCAAGGCCACCGCGAGAAAGGGAAAGTCAACCGTCCCGTTCAGTGTCCAGTTCTCAACTCTACTAACTGACTTTTTAAAAATCTCCCAAAATCCTCCACGCGCTTCCGGTGCGTGACGTCATTCGCACTCGCTAGCCTCCATTTCCCATCTGGGCTATTGTGACATCTCTGAGTGACACGTCCACTCTGTGCGCGCGCGTGAACACCTGTGTTAATGTTGCACCTAAGTAACCCATGCACTGAGCCAAAAGATTCTTAGCCTAACTAAACCCAAAGGCATGAAACGAAATCCCTCGGCCATTATATTACATTTACTCATTTTCTATTATTGAAACCATTTAACTCTGTGAAAACAAGTAGCTGTAAAACAGATTTATTAGTATGGCATGGCAATGTGACAATAACCCCTCGGCCCCATCCTTACATCAACTTCTTCGAAACCATTTCAATCTTGGCCGGTAATCATCTAGTGGTTCCGATAGGGGTATCGCACATTTCTTTACGGCACAAGAAATGCAATCAAGGGAGTGGGAGAAAAAGAACAAACGAACAAACGAACAATATGCTTCGGTTAACTCAAGTGCAAGAAGAGGAGTTATGTAACACTGCATTCCCTATACATATGTAGACTAACACTAGCGTGTATTTCACGCGAAATTTCTCCAAAGCTCGAGGAGTGCTGCCCCATATTGACTGGTCTTCCCTCACTGCTGCTGGACCCTATCCCAGACCATTGGTGAACATTCTTCTCATTCTGCCAAGGCCAAGTCAAACCACATAGCTGTGTGCAAATAAAACGATTCGTTTTAGAGAGCAATACATCAAACTATTTAATGGTGTGCAAATAAAACTATCGGTATGAGATAGCAATATGTGAAAGCATTCAACTGTGTGCAAATAAAACTATTCGTGTTAGATTGCAATACTTGAAACCATTTAACAGTATGCAAAGAAAACAATTAACGTTAGGAAAACTTGAAACAATATAACTGTATGCTACGAAAACTGTCAGGGTTTGTTGTACTTAAACTAATTTAATTCTGACCCCCCCCAAAAAAAAATTCTAGCAAAACATAAAACCTTTTAACAAATGATCTGGGCGCATTTAAAAATTACGTTACCTTCAAACTATTTGTTTATAAATGTTGTGTTCTGGTTAGTGAACGCAAGTAGTAGTAATATTAAGACAAACCACGATATGTGAGGCAAAACAGTAATATTTACAGGAAAGAGTATTTACAAGAGAGAGACTGTTAGTAATAAGAACATAGGATTAGTGATAGAGTAAGGGTATACTTCAACAATAGGAACGGCTCTTCTGGTCTGACTTGTAGGCTAATTCCCAGATTGATCTCAGCTACAGCCATATTTGGCAGATGGAACAGCTCATTATGCTGAAAAGGTTGGTGATCATATTTACCAACCCCTCCGCTCGGGCAGGATATGACACAAGGTCAATTTTTTAAAGCGGAGTTTAACAGGTTTGAATTCAGAGTATTCCTTCTCCTAGACTAGTTGCCTCACCAAGGCTGAAGAACCTAGTCTGCCCAACTATTTACCCATAGCTGGAGGGAGAATATTTGGATTCATACCTTTCGCAAGGGTATTAGTGCTATGTGAAATGCAATCAGTCAGGTCCAGGATTTGAACTCGTGTCGCCGTGTCCATATCCTGCGACGATAACCATTACACCACGGGCACCTCCAAAAAGTAGGTGATACCCAACAATAAATCATATGTATCTAATTTGTATGTATGCGTGTATGTATGTATGTATGTATGTATGTATGAATGTATCTTGTTACGAACTGATATGATGTCAGAACAGTTGAACGAAAGCTCCCAATTAAATCCACCGATGAACCCATATATATGTTAAAATACGCAATATGAAATATCCCAAATACGTTAAAACAGAGAAGAAATCGGTGTGGAGAATATATATCGTTTATATATCCTTCCTGCCATATTAAAGACAAAAATAAGGCAGAAATCCACAAAGAGATGAACCACAAACAATTTAACGGATTTTTATTCGTCAAATTCGAACGATGATAGAATGATGAAGATGATCAAGACAATTAAAAAAAAAAATCTGGTGTTGTATATGTAATGATCTATGCAGGTAAATGTGTATGCAATTAGAACATTTAGAGCAGAGGAAATTTGCTAACAGTATTTACTTGTCTCAATTCTGATGTCTTCTATCTTAGTTCATTTTCTCATCTTTCTTTTTTTCTCCTTGGGAAAGGTATGAATCCAATTATTCTCCCTCCAGCTATGGTAAATAGTAGGGAAGACTGAGTTCTTCAGCCTTGGTGAGGCAACTAGTCTAGGAGAAAGAAAACTCTGAATTCAAACCTGTTAAACTCCACTTAGAAATTTACCTTGCGTCATATCCTGCCCCCGAGTGGAGGGGTTGTTAAATATGATAAATACAAACTAAGAAATTCAATTCCTCCATTAACCTTTATGGGTTTATTTCATCGTACCACAATTTATTCCCATCAGAGGTGTTTATGGATCAGTGTTCGCCAATGGTCTGGTAGACCTGGATTCAATCCCAGGTCGTGTCATACCAAACACTTTAAAAATGGTACTTGATACTTCCTTGCTTAACACTCAGCGATAGAAGGTACGTATCAAGGGGAAAGTGGAGCAATCCAGAGAAAGGAGTAGCGCCCTCCCCTACACTTCGATGTAGTAGCGATTGAAAAGGGAGCCCTATGTTCGCCATCGACTACGGTCGCCAACTACTACTACTGCTACTACTAATGATCCCTTTTTTGTTGTACTATATAGGTCAACTTATCTACATAATCAAACAAGTTTTGGTTCTCTAACTATTCAAACTAGAAAATTCACTCCCCACCCAACAGTAGACTATGCTTTTATTGACCCCGTAAATATTTCATTTAGTCCCATAGATATTTATTGACAATAAAATCTTGGAAGTGACACCCAAAGAAGCAACAGCTGTATTTCCTCTTACCTCCCATCTAAACAAAATTCAAGACGAACAAGACGTGCAGGACAGCTGGAGAAGTTGGGACGGAGTCCTAAGAGGTGTTCTTTTATGGACCCCTACACATGGACGAACCAGTGTTGGCTGACCAGCAAGGACTTATAGTCATCAGCTCTTTGCAGACACAGGATGCATTTTAGAAGACCTGCCGAGAGCGATAGATGATAGGGATGTATGAAGATATATATATATATATATATATATAGAGAGAGAGAGAGAGAGAGTTAAAGAAATTCATGCTGACAACGTGACTTGATGATGTGGATGATAAAGAAAGTCAGATTTTAAAGTGCCCGTTTTCAGTTTCAAGTTTTTAGCATTTACGAATTAGAGAAGTCAGGTAAGAAGAAGATAGATAGATATATAGATAGATATGAGCTCTCTGAGATAGATAGATAGATAGATGAGGGAATTGAGTAGCTAGAAATCAGCTTTTGATTTATACCTATTGATCTATAATCAAATAACTTTTTTCTTGTTTAATTAATGGCAGATCAACTTTCGTGTGTTATTTATGACTAAAGATATCCTTGTAAAAGAACAGTGCCTCTGTATTTGTTCCGTTTAACCCACACCCGGAGGTGATAGGAAAATTCATACCTGGCATGATGGCTAGAGTGTTGCCTAATGGCCCGGGAAACCTGGGTTCAATCCCAGGTCGAGTCATACCAAAGAATAAAAAAAAATGGAACTTGATGCTTCCTTACTTGACACTCAGCATTATAAGGTCAGGATCAAGAGTAAAGTGGAGCAATTCAGGGAAAGGAGTAGAACCTTTCCCTACATCTTGGTGTAGTAGCAATCGAAAAGGGAGCCTTCCGGTCACCCTCAATTAACGTCGCCAAATTTACTTTATTATGGCATATCCACAATTGTAGGTAATTTAATGTCAAATTCTGTTTATATATAGGTTTATATATATATATATATATATATATATATATATATATATATATATATATATATATATATATATATAGTTAACTAACATATTTTGTTGTGGGCATTTTTAAATAAACCTGAGCTTATTTTTTGCTGACAGTTGGTTTTATGGCATATCCACAATTGTAGGTTATTTAATGTCAAATCCTCTTTAAACATATATATTAAATTTGGTTTGGTTGTGTTTTATGGTATATCAACGATTGTTGGCTATTTAATGCCAAATTCTGTTTATATATAGGTTTATATATATATATATATATATATATATATAGTTAACTAACATATTTTGTTGTGAGCATTTTTAAATAAACCTGAGCTTATATTTTACTGACAGTTGGTTTTATGGCATATCTACAATTGTAGGTCATTTAATGTCAAATCCTCTTTAAACAAATTCTGTTTATATATATATATATAATTTACAAACATATTTTGTTGTGAATATTTTTAAACAAGCCAGAGATTATTTTTTGCAGACTGTTGGTTTTATGGCATATCCACAATTGTAGGTCATTTAATGTCAAATCGCACTTAGCATTTTAAGGTACGGATCAAGAATAATGTGTAACAATCCAGGGCAAGGAGTAGCGCCTTCCCATTACACCTAAATGTAGTAGCTATTGAAAAGGGAACCTTCGGGCCACCCTTGACAAACGTCGCCAACTTTACTTTACTCACTTATTCGTCCGAAAGTGACGTTATAGCGTGACTGGAGTTCGAACTCGTTTATTACGATGTAAAATTTAAGCACGTTAGCCACTTCTCCACGAGGAATCCTGCACAAATAAGCTTTGGTATTGACATTGGATTCGATCACGAGAGAATTGAATGAATTAGACGAAAGTCTAGTAGGAATTTGAAAGTTTATTCACGTAACATATTGACCTCCGACCCAGACAAACTGTCAGATAAGAAATGTACCTGTGTAAATAACAGGTGCATCCGGTCAGAGATATCAGGGGATAGCCTTGACTGTGTATGGGTTGAATTGAGTGCAGATGCGCCGCTCACTGAAGCAGGTGGATGTCAAACAATTATATAACCCGGTGGCACAGGAAGTTCGAGTTAGTTTGGAGACAGAGTTTGGAGTCACTTGCTACAGTTCGAGGAGTGAGAACTAGGTCCCAGCAGAAGCTGGGCCCGCAAGCCCCCAGGCCCCCGGTTGAGAAGCCCATCGGAACGAGAAAGAAGCGCTGCTATAGCCAGAAGTGGTACTATTTACCAACCCCTCCGCTCGGGCAGGATATGACACAAGGTCAATTTTTAAGCGGTGTTTAACAGGTTTTAATTCAGAGTATTCCTTCTCCTAGACTAGTTGCCTAACCAAGGCTGAAGAACATAGTCTGTCCTACTATTTACCCATAGCTGGAGGGAGAATAATTGGATTCATACTTTTCCCAAGGGTATTAGTGCTATGTGAAATGCAATCAGTCTCGTACAGGATTTGAACTCGTGTCACCGTGTCCATTCCCTACGACTATAACGACTACACCACGGGCACCTCCTATAGCCAGAAGTGGTGGGGGTCAATATGTTGCAGTCTTTGTTCAGTCTCCAACTCACCTCTCACACAATAACCCTTTCGTAATCCTTTCGTACCATTTCAAATAAAGTGTGAGAGGTATATTTTTTCTAAAGAACTGTGTTTCGTTCGTCCTTATTGTGTTGACTATGTTTCTGCAAGAATATGGGTATGTTACATTCACTGAGTTATCTGTTTTACATGATCTTTTACGATTTCAACAAAGAAAGGAATAGGAAACAAATTTAAGACCAGCAAAAGGATGAATAATTGAAAATTGAAATTAGAAAATAAGGGAAAGATTTAAAGCAACAAGAAAAAGACAAGCGTATTTCTTTCTTTCGTTATTTTCCTAAGTCCTCAAATTTCTACATGCTTATCACCAGAACCAGTCGAGTTAAGCCACTAACGGGTGTCTTTTTCATTTCGAGATAAAATATAATAACATAATAGAATGCATTGAATGGTGAAAATCAGAAACTAATATTCTGTTTACAAGATTGAATATAATTTGTACGTTAAGAACAACAATTTTTTGAATCTATTCAAGATATCACACACACACACACACATATATATATATAGAGAGAGAGAGCTATCGATCATATGGAAATCAAACCTGACCGATAAAATGAAACGCAGTTTCTTCCAGGCAGCGGTCGTGTCGACACTGCTGTATGGATGCACCACTTGGACACTAACAAAACGGCTGGAGAAGAAGCTAGACGCAAATTGCATAAGAAAGTTGCAAGTAATATTGAATAAGTCTTGGAGGCAATACCCCACAAGGCACCAACTATACGGCCACCTGTCTCCCATCACGAAAACTATCCAAGCTAGACAAACCAGACACGCAGGACACTGCTGGAGTATCAGGAACGAGCTCATAAGGGATTTACTACTATGGACCCCCACGTATGGCCACGCAAAAGCAGGACGACCAGCTCGAACATACATAGAGCAGCTCTGTGAGGATACGGGATGTAGCCCTGAAGACCTGCCAAAGGCGATGAACGATAGGGAAAAGTGTCGAGAGAGGTTCAGGGATATACGTGCTAGCGACAGGACATGATGATATATATATATATATATATATATATATATATATATATATATATATATATATATATATATATATAAGGAAATATGAATCTTAATCCGACAGTATGAAGAAAGTAGAAAAATACAATAATCCGAATTAGATTAGTTTATTTTGACGTAAAGACTACGTTAAACGTTTTGATCTTAATTACCTTCATCAGGGCTTTGATATCATAAGAATTGTTCGCACAGAGATGGATGCTTGCCGAGATAACACGAGCAATTAAAATGTATATAACGAAAAGTATATAAACGTCCTTTTAGTGTTCTTAATTGAAAACTATTAAGTACGTGTTTGGCACGTGGAATGATGTTTGAAAGTGTTGGATTTTTAAGAGATCTGAAAATTCTTCCGTTTAACGTTGGCTTTACATAAAAAAATAATCTAATTTGTATTATTCTGTTTTCCTACTTTCTTCATATATATATATATATATATATATATGCTCGTGTGATTGATTAATTGATCAGTTAGTATTTTACAGAATATCAAACCTTTCCGGTTATTCAGTGCCAGATCCTTAATAAAGCCTTGTCGCATTTATATTCTCTGACGAAAGCAATAACCTGGAAACATACACGTATGTAAGAACGAAATGAATAAAAAAATAAATCCTAAAAGTACAAATCTCTTCGTTGACCTACTCATTTAAAAATATGTCTTTCTCTCTTTCAACCTACAACGAAAAATTATATATATATATATATATATATATATATATATATATATATATATTGTCATCCACAGACAGACTGTTTCGTTCTATCAGAACTCTTCAGTGTAGCTGGACACGCAGCCGGGATCAAAATAACGTATGTTTTGATATTTCAGTGAATATTTTGTTGGTAAATTTATTGTAAAACAGGTCAGTGCTTATTTGTTGCACACAGTTAAATTGTTTCAAGTATTGCTATGTAATCAATCAATTAAATATTAATCATTTGTTTGTACTCACTTAAACGGTTTTAATTAGTTCAAAATTAAGCTCATAAATCTATTAAATATTAATCATTTGTTTGCACACGGTTAAATGGTTTAATTTATTGCTATGTGATACTAATAATTCTATTTAATATTTATCATTTATTTACACTCACTTTAATGGTTTTAAGTATTAGTGTCTAAGATTAATAGTTCTATTATCGAATACTCCAATCTAATAAAAACCCTTCGCACACAGCGGAAATATTTCAAATAACTAATATCACTGGTCAACAGACAAATTGACGTAGCGTCGAGCGAACAGACATCGATTTTCGGTAATTTGAGGGCACTGAATCTAAAAATGACCTTATTTTTCTTCGTCAGCGACCGTTTAGGCTGTACAGAAATGCCTCATTTTTAGGGGAAAAAGTTTTGTCGTTTGTTTTCTATGTATATGGTATTGGCCGATGGCAATAATTCTCAAAATAAGATCATAGAAACCTCTCAATCCGTATTTAAACAAGCAAATATTTGTCTTCTAACTGAGAAATACTATTTTTGCTATTATAATCCGATCTTAAATCTTTAAAAATAACACGGTTCAATCCCAGGTCGAGTCATACCAAAAACTCAAAAAATGGTACTTGATGCCTCCTTGCTTTATACTCAGCATTATAAGATACGGATCAAGGATAAAGTGGAGCAATCCTGGGAAAGGAGTAGCGCCCTTCCTTACACCTTGGTGTAGTAGCTATCGAAAAAGGAGCCTTCGGGTCACCCTTGACTATGGTCGCCATGTTCAATGTTATTTAAGTCCCTTTTGATACTCCAGCAGTAGTCTGACTTCATTTACTTGCCCCACCGTCCCTGGTAGGACTCTTCCATTGTTTTGATATCCAGATGGAATTGTTTACTAAAGTGTATTACTGAAATTACTCGGCCTACCAGTGTGATATACTAGCTTAGCTGGTGACGATGAACTTGGCAGATTCAATGGAGTCGCAAGATAACATCAGCAAAGGGGTTTCACACAAAAGAGAAAAAAAATCATGGCCAAAATATAATTTATTGCCAATAGATAGGGTGACAGATATTTCCGTTCGCAGATAAGATCAACAAATTATCGGAAAAAAAACGGAAGTATTCAAATTCCAATAACCAGCCATAAACAGAAAAAACGTGGGCGCAGAAGATATTCATATTTCTGTATGGGACTTAAAAGGATATATAATGTCTGTAATTTTGGATTGAAGGCAGGGACCCGCTGGCCACTCAAGCGAAGGGAAAATCCACTGGTCTCTTAAGAAACCTGTCGGTTTCCCCGTGTGCGTTCTCCGGCCGTCGGACTACTTCCCAAAAAGGGTCCTCGCCATCGAAGAAAGATATATGCGAACTCTCTCTGACTGTATTCCTACTACACACAATCGTCGCTGTTGAAGAAGAAAAAATCTATATTTATATATCTATGAGTCCTTCTTTGTTTGCCCAGCGGTGGAATATGCTACACTAGAAAATTGATGGTTATCTACGATCTTTATTAACAAGATTTTGCGACCACTTAAGATCTTAAATTGAACATTTTTTTTTTGTTGAAAAATGAGCATTTACAGCACAGCAAAAATGTTGCTAACAATGAAAGATTAAGGTAATTTTCGAATACTGCACTATCAAATTAACTTTTGTTTCTAGTCGCCAAACATTGTGTTGACCACTGTAACAGAGACCCTTAGTAAATTATTGAACATCTCTCTTTGATCCATTGATGGAACCCTATCAGATACTACCAAGCCGGTTCAAAGTAAAACTGAGAGTGATACTAATGAAAAAGTATTCCACATACCCCAAAGTCCAAGAACTGGAGCCTCGTTCTCAAATGTAGATAAGAAACATACTTAAGGTGTGCAATGTCTTGTTTTTATCAACGTGATTGACCTTCAGTCGCTGTCTTCTTGCACCTTTAAGATTTTAATAGTGATATATTTGTTTGCCATAAGAGAAATTTTTAGTTGGCACCTGCAGAGAAATGTATAAAATCAATTATCTTGATAGTTGTCTGTTAAATATTACCGCCAAAGATGTCTTTAACATTAAAAACTCACAAACATTGATATGGCATTAAAAAACACAAGGGGTACCTATCACGGCTTGAACTGCTTCCGTCACAGGATATACGCACCGCAAATTTGCACGAGCCACAAAATTGCTGTAATTTTGATTAACCCAAGTAAAATATCTGCATTTTTGCACATAAACAAGAATGCATTTTCCCAACCCCTCTGCATTGAACGAGAGTCGACACAAGGCCAATGTTTAAGTGAAATAAAACTAGTTTTAATTCATAGTTTCTTTCTCTTTTATTGGTTGTTATTGCAAAGTTAAAGACTCCAGTCTATCCAGCAATTTGCTCATAGCTGGAAGAAGAATACTTGGATTGATATAATTTTCAAAGTGGATTAGGGCTATATGAAATGCAAACATCCTTTTATTCAGATTTGAAATCGGGTCGCTGATTTCATTTCCTACAACAAGAACTTCGTTAAAGCTTCAATAGAGACTTGTGATCAAATTTTACTGGTTGCAAAATATACAGAAGAATGTGTGACATCTACCGGAAAAAACTGTTTATGAATACGCTTGACATCTGTTTGCCACTCCGAGCCTAAGTCAAAAAGATAATACAATCAGTGAGAAACATAGTGACTCTTTAGTAAAGAAAAAGGTTCCGTGTCCACTGTTCAGTAAAGAAGAGCATACTGACAGTCTTCTTGTTCTTCTTAGCCCACTCTTAATCGTTAGAGTGTTCGCCAATAGCCCGGGAGACCTGGGTTCAATCCCAGGTCGAGTCATACCAAAGACTCAAAAAATGGTACTTGATACCTCGTTGCTTAACACTCAGCATTACAAAGTATGGATCAAGGGTAAAGTGTAGCAATCCAGAGAAAGGAGTAGCGCCTTCCCATTACGCCATGATGTAGTACCTATCGAAACGGGAGACTTCGGGTCACACTCGACTACGGTCGCCAACTTTGCAACTTACATACAACTACTTCGGTAAAATTCACCTTATCTATGGAATGGCTCTTGCATTTCCCTATATTCTTCAAAAATCTAGTCACATCAATCAGTTGGCATTTTAGTTTTAGAGTTCGCCCGTGGTCCGGGAGACCAGAGTTCAATTGCTGGTCGCGTCATACCAAAGATTCAAAAATTGGTACTGGACGCCTCCTTGCTTAACACTCAGCATTATGAAAAACGTATCAAGTTGCCGACCTTTCAGCGGATATGACATCACCATATTAACTTTTTAACCTTCCCTTGAACAAATTCATATGAAATAATATATTTTTTATTGATGTGTACAAACGAGAGTCAGCTGAAAAGTTCATAGACTAATAAAGATACATGAAATGTTGCCCAGTCGGCTGAGGCTGTAGAATACACCGAGAGCCCCTCAGATTCAGATTTACTTTAGGTTTTATGGGGCTTCTTTATTTAATGGCATATCAGCATCTGTGGGTTATTCAATGTCAGATCCATCCTAATAAAATAGTAGTAGTAAAATTCAACCCATAGCAGGGGAAATAAGGCGGTTCATGCCTTTCCCAAGAATCTTAGTCCGCAAGTAAACATAATGGCGCAACTGGGGTTTGAACTCACTTAATACGATTTCACAGCCCATCACATTAGTCACTACGATACGGGGACTACCCCAACCAAACCTTTGTTTGAATCGGCCCACAAATCTTACGTTGCATAGTGTATGTTCTTTTTCTAAATTAGTCAACAAATTGACGGGAAATCTTGCTGTAACTTGATTCCGTGGCTGAAAAGCGATGCTAAGCATGCATATTTTATATTACCACGTTTATTATTTTGGTGTCTCTACTTTCTGGATCGATTCGGACAAGTCGATTTTGACCACAAACTGTCATTCTAAAAACGAGGAAAAAATCTTCACCAATAGTCATATTACTATGTTAACCCGACTTAGCAATCTGAATCCTAAGCGGTTGCAATATCAACTGCATCGTTCTGTGTTTAGACCCTATAAAATGCATATTTGCTTTTCTTCGTTTTCTGTGTATCATTCGGTGTCATCGATCAACCAACCAGCATTAAGCGTTATGCAAAAACCTTATCTCATCCTGTTCCAATTAATGGAGAATGACCTATGATCCATGACCTCTAGCCTGTCAATCAGAGTTCCTTTGTTGATGCAGAATTGATGATTTGTACTGAATAGTTCATTACCTAGCATAATTATTGTACACATGTTTATCAGCATATTCATTTGAGAGCGAGAACGTCATAAAAAACTTAAATAAGCAGTAAATAAGGTTGACGTAGCTAAAAGGCTTAAAGAAAAATTAATGTTTCATTAGATGTTCAATTCTGTCTCAATAAATACATCTCCTGACTCGATGTTTAAGAAATACACTTTGTTTTTTAAAGAAAATTGTTTTCGTCATTGTTTATTTCTTTCTAAGTAAATAAAACTTCAAATTTGATATATTTTTGAACATACTTATATTTTCAAGAAAATTAATAATTTGTTCATTGTTCATTTCTGTCTTGGTAAATACAGCTTCAGTTTGGATATTTTTTTGGATATTGAAGAAAATTAACAGTTTATTCATTGTATTTTTTGTCTTGGTTAATACAGCTACAATTTCGTTACTTTTCAAACACATGCAGCATTTTAAAAGAATTAATATTTCATTCATTATTCATTTTCGTCTTTGTAAACACAGCTTCAGACTCGATAGTTTTTGAACATACCAAGTATTTTGAAGAAAAAAAAGTTTCATTCACTGTTTATTTCTGACTTGATGGATGCAGCTTCATTACGATAATTCTTATAGGTTTCTTTTGGTTTCGTTGGGTTATATGGCATATCGACCATTTTTGGTTATTTAATGTCAAATCCTCTTTATACATATATATCAAATATATATGATTTGGTTGGATTGGGTTTTATGGCATATCAACCATTGTAGGATATTTAATGCCAAATCCCATTTGTACATATATATTAAATATATATGATTTGGTTTGGTTGGGTTTTATGGCATATCAACCATTGTAGGATATTTAATGCCAAATCCCATTTATACATATATATCTATATATGATTTCTATACTCATTTTTGTTGATAATATTTTTAAACAAGCGTGACCTCATTTTTTGGCGCACATTTACAGGGTTTGAGTCACAGTTAAATGATCAAAAAATTCTATTTCTAAATATTCAATTTAGTATAAGTCATTTGTTTGCCTACTCTTTAAATGCCAAACAGATCTATTTGATGCACAGATGTGACCCAATCAGTTGCTACTACTCCGGCTCAGAGTGGAACTGGGAACGATGGTAATGAAGGAGTACCCCCCCATTCCATAAAGCTCCAAAACTGGAGCCTCACTATCAGATTATTTCGCGTCATAAACAGGACAATCGATATGGGATGGGCTCTGCAGAGATGCAGTCGCTGTATTTGATTGCCTGAGCAGAGTGGGTTAGATATCTTTTAAACACTTATAATATTCTGAAAATAATTAATGTTTCTTTCATTTTCCGTTTCTGTCTGGGTAAATACAGAATCAGTCTCAATTCTTTTTGAACGCACTTCGTATTTCCAGATTTTTTAAGAATATTTTAGAGGTTCTCAGGTATTTCTCATATGCTTGTCAATGATGTATTTTCTCGTAACAGACGAGATTTCTTTTGTTAGTATATCTATAAAAAAACATATCACTAATAATAATAATGATAATATAACTCGTTATATCTCATGACTATTGTTATTTTCTTCAATGTTAATCTTTTCTTTAAAGTCATTTTTTTCTTTGATATCATTATTTTTGTTTAATATTATTCTTTTCAATCGCTAGACGGTGATGATAAATAGCAACAGAAAATAAGATGAAAGAAATACCATTTAAAAAAATCTATAATAACAAAAAAAAATCTCTTCCGAGTTTATTTCTTATGATTGTTTTTATAATCGAATCCCAGCTTTCTTACTTGTCTCATTGGCCGTTCTTTGGCACCGCCTGATATCTCATTCATATCCCTCGCTTTTATCCTTTTGTTATCATTAAATCTGCTAAGCAGACGTTCTTCCACTATGTAGCGAACAGAACGGACGTCCGTCGTCCACACCAATCCAATTATTAAGTACATCACACCGAGTCGCTCAATTGTCACGGACGGTATTTTATTGAACAATGACAGAGAATCCTCGTTTAATGAGACCACTGGTTACACTTCCTGTCAGCAAAGAAACAAGGGAGATAATTTAGGGGGAGACAAACAGGCGGGAAGAGGTGTGCGTGATGAATATTTGGAGGAAAAAGGTGTGAAGGAATGAGTAAGAAAAAAAAGAAAAGAAAGGAAAATACGTTAGGAAAGCAATACAGTCTTTCGGACGAGCAAGAAAATGAAGAAAAGCGATGAGAGGACGTTGAAGAAAATAAAAAGGGAATGAGTGAAGAAGAAGAAGAAGAAGAAGAAGAAGAAGAAGAAGAAGAAGAAGAAGAAGAAGAAGAAGAAGAAGAAGAAGAAGAAGAAGAAGAAGAAACTGGAATGTACAGAAAGAAAAAAAACAGCAAATAGTCCTGAAAAAGAAAGAAAGAAAGAAAGAAAAAAGAAAGAAAAAAGAAAGAAAGAAATTGAAAAATAAGCCACAAGTAAACAAACAAGAAATAGAAGTATATAAATGAAGAAGAAGAAGAAGAAGAAGAACAAGAAGAACAAGAAGAAGAAGAAGAAATTTTAGTATGTTCAGAAGAAGAAAAAGAATGTGGACAGGAAAGTCCTGGTGCAACTAGGATGGTCAATATTTGGTTATGTGCAAGGGATGCCCGAAAAAAACCATCACAAAAATCTCTTGATTTCGCTAAAATATGGTTAAGATACTACCATGCACGAATGGCTCACCATAGCATAAACTTTCTTGAAAAGTGAACCTTCAAAATGCAAGATTAATAGACTTAAAATCTAGCAAGCTGACGAGGGAGTTAAGAAACCTTGCAAAGGAAAGGATGAAAGGAATTTAAATAAAGAAGAATTGAATGCTACAGCAGAAATTTTAAAACTACAAAAGTAGCACACACTCAAAAGTCGAAATGAACATAATTAATAAATTAAAGTAAGTTAAGTTGGTGACTTTAGTCGAGGGTGACCTGAAGGCCCCCTTTTCAATAGCTACCACACCAAGGTGTAGCAGAGGGCGGTTTATAAAGCTGAGTGTTAAACAAGGTGGCATTAAGTACCATTTTTGAGTGTTCGGTATGATTAGACTTTGGATTGAACCCCGGTTTCAAGGACCTTTGGCGAACACTTTACTCATTGAGCTAATTCAGTTTAGTAAGTATAGATTTGTTTACACACAGTTAAATGTCAAAACAGTTGTACATTAAACAATTCAGTTAAGCGTAATTATAGTTTCAAAGTCAAGAACTCTTCCATTTCAAGCAATTCATATTAGCATATGTACACAGTTTTACTGTCAAAACATTTCTATTTCAAGCTATTCAGTTTAGTCGAACAGTTATGATTCAAACAATTCAGTTTAGCATAAGTATGCCGTTAGTTCTATTTAACCACCAAGATAAGGCCATATCAGGTGCGGACATTCCGGGCCAGTGTGAAACTGGGAGCAATGACAATGAGAGGATGTTCATCATTACCAAAAGCTCCATCATCCCTGGAACCTCATCATCAGATTGTTTATAGTCATTATAAGGACACTCGTTGGGGGGGGGTCCTCCGCTTATTTTTACAGTTGCGTCCTGTGCAGTGAAATCTCTGATGGACTGTTTGGTCTAGGGTCAATATCCTACATATATATATATATATATATATATATATATATATATATATATATATGTGTGTGTGTGTGTGTGTGTGTGTGTAAGAGATCTGTAGAACAATAAACTTAGAAATGATTTAATTTTAACATGGGCTTGATTTACGCAAGGTGTCAAAATTCCTTAAATCCTAGGTTTAAAATTTCAGTTGTCTAAATTTCTGAGGCGAAGCATGATGATTTTTATCATTAGGGGTTTTTGGACTATTGTCTTTATCTTTATTATTATTATTTCCACGACGTTTCAGCCGATATGTTCTCCGGCCTTCTTCAGGTATTCGTCGAACTCGGGAACCTTTACAGAACTTCGAACTCCACGGGAGTCGCCAGTTCTGATTCCGTTAGCCATAAGTGGGTACAAGTGTTACTCGCCTGCAGTCAGGATTGAACCGGGAACCTCCAGATGATTGTCTCCTTAGAAACTTAGGGAATATAACCGTTACGCTATGTGTCCTACTGGACAGTTCAGAGTGAATTTTTGGGACTCATAGACTTAATGTTTTTACTTGATTAGGATTACTACTTTTATGTATGATTTTTTACCTGTGCTCATATTCAGATTTTAAAAAAAAATTCAATAAAGGACGTAGTTCGAAGTTCCGTGAAGGTTCCCGAGTTCGACAAACACCTGAAGAAGGCCGGAGAACATATCGGCCAAAACGTTAGGGAAATAACAATAAAGATGAAGACAATAGTCCGAAAACCCTTAATGTTTAAAATTTCAAACATTCCTTTTTGATATTGCAGCAATTGTAATGGAGATATTTTCATCTATGTTGGCATTTCAAGTAATTTCAAATATTTTTTATGTCTGAGATTTGGAACTCCTTAAAGCTAAATTTAACATTTGGAGTGACTTAAATTTTCAAATTTCATTATCGATTGTAAAATCATGTCAAATCATTAGTCATGAGGGTGTAGTAAACATGATAGTAAAAATTCTTGGGTATAATTGTTTGGATAGGTGCCCGTGGTGTAATTGTTATCGTCGTAGGAAATGAACACGGCGACACGAGTTCAAATTCTGGACGAGACTGATTGACTTTCACATAGCACTAATACCCTTGGGAAAGGTATGAATCCAATTATTCTCCCTCCAGCTATGGGTATATAGTAGGACAGAATAGGTTCTTCAGCCTTGGTTAGGCAACTAGTCAAGGCGAAGGAAAACTCTGAATTAAAACCTGTTAAACTCCGCTTAAAAACTGACCTTGTGTCATATCCTGCCCGACTGGAGGGGTTGGTAAATAGGATAATTGTTAGGATAGGGGTAGGGTTAATATGTATGGATGATTAGAGAAATTCAGGAAACTCCGTGCAATCAGTACGAGTTGATGCTGATATATATATATATATATATATATATATATATATATTCTTGTCATAATCTTCTGATATAAATGAGAGAATTTATGGTGCAAACATGAATGACTTTCCACACGTGAATATTCACGCACTCTACCACCTTTATTTTCCTGCTAATATATATGTATATCTGTCACACAGACAGAAAAAAAAACATATAGAGAGAACAGAGAGAGATGGGGGAAGGGGTGCAGATGTCCGAATATCGCACCGATAACAGAGATAGAAGGCGTTCGGAAGAGTGGGAATTGTATTTGGCTGCCAAAGAGGTTTGATATATTGGTGGAACCCTGAAGCACAATTAGTGAGAAATTGTCGTGTGGGGATATATGCAAAAAGCTACGAGGCAAAATGCGTGGGGTCAACGAAAATCACTGACGGGTCAACAAAAAACGATCTAACAACTTACGCTGGAGCCGGCGTTATTGCCCTCATAAATTACAATTGCTTATACGTTCCAAATGTCGAGATTTTGTGTGTTGTGCCCATATTGCAGAAAATCTATATCCCGTTCAATAAGTGGATGATTTTTCTTCGATTTAATATATTTTGATTTTTTTTTCATTTATTTTTCTATTTATTGATCTTAAAGAAACTTTCATAAACGATTAATTAATTATTCAGATTTTCACGTTTAATTTGTAGAATATATATATATATATATATATATATATATATATATATATATACGAGAATAATTAAATAAGTTTCCAGGCTTTTTTTCTTCCTGTGGGCACTTTTATTGATAGAACACACATGAAACTCTGGTTCCCTTCGGGGTAATCTCCTCCGGCTGCAATGCACTTGTTGTACCGTTCCAACAACTTCTAGAAGCCCCCATGGACGTCCTCTTATGTGAGCGTGCCAATGACCTTCGACACAGCTTCTTTCATCTCCTAAATTGTCTCAAAACGACAGCCTCTGAGCTTAGAGAATAACCAAAAGTCACAGGGAGCAAGGTCTGCACTATAGGGAGGGTGTGGAACTGTCTTGATGCCCATCTTAGTCAAATAGTTTGTGACAATGATGGAGTTGTGGACTGGTGCATTGTCCTGGTGGAAATGCCAGTGACCTGATTTGAAGATTGCTGGCCTCTTCCGACGGAATCTCTTGCTGAACTTCTTTAAAACCTCAACATAGTATTCCTTGTTAACTCTCTGTCCAGTGGGAACCCAGTGCATGTACATCATGCCAGTGCTGTCAAAAAAGGGATCATCGAATATTTGTGGTTGGATTTGCTCTGTCTAGCCTTCTTGGGTCAGGGAGAGCCAGCATGCTTCCACTGGGAACTCTGTCTCTTGGTCTCTGGGTCATAGCTGTAGATCCAGCTTTCACCGCATTGCATTTATCCAAGTTTAAATCAGAATTTTATTGCATATCGTTCTTCTAAAGTCTAGATTGCATTTTTGAAATTCACCAGCTTTGACAATCAGGTTTTAGTAGGGTGTATTCCAATTCTTGCTGTAGTTGTCCATTTGAACTTGAAATTATAAAAATTGGCCAGTCATCTTATAAGATGTATAGCAATAACATTCCGATTTTTCAAGACTCTACGACGATTTTAAATTTAAATGCCTGTACAAAAATCTCTGGAAACTTATTGAATGCTCCACGTATAAAAAAGAAAAACTGATTATAGCGACCAGGACGATACAAACAACACAATGCTCAAAAGACAAATTATAAGTAGAAAAAGTGGAGAGAAAAACAACTGTACGGATATTTCAAGAAGGAATCTAGCGAATTCTCACACGAGAAGACGTGGAAATGGCTAAAAAAAAGGGAAACCTTAAGATAGAAACTCAAATTCTTCTAATAGCAGCACAAAACAACGCTATGATTACCAACTATGTAAGAGCAACAATAGATTAGACGCAACAAAACAGCAATTCTATATTGTATAGTGATAGAGACGAAACAATCAATCATACAATGAGCAAATGCAGGGAATAAGCATAAAAAGAGTATAAGACCAGACACTACTCGACGGGGAAAGTGATTCACTGGGATTTGTGCAAGAAAATGAAATTTGACCAAGCGAACAAGTGGTTTATACTTAAACCAGAACCTGGACTGAAGAATGAGAGGTAGAAAATTCTCTGAGATTTTGAGATACAAACGGATGACCAAATCTTTGGTCAAATGACCAGGCTTACTTATAGTAAAATAAAAGAACCTGTGATCCCGTGAGAACCCAGAATAAAATTTAAAAAAAGAGTAAAATAGAGAAAAATATGTAGATCTTCTACAGAAGTAAAAAAAAAACAACAAAAAACTATGGAACATGAAGGTGACGGTGATACCAATGGTTTTTAGTGCACACGGAACAATCCCTAAAGGATTGATAAAAAGACAAGTGATTACCATCTAGACTACCGCAATTGTTAAGATTGGCGAGAATACTGCAAAGAGTCGTTGAGATTTAAGGAGACTTTTATATGCTGGAGATGGTTTTTGTCAAAGTTTTGATAACTTGGGTACATTTTGCCTTCAAAACTTTACGGAATGAAGCAATTTACTTAAATGTATCAACAGGTATACCAAAATCTATGAGATCATTTTTAGCTATATATATATATATATATATATATATAAATTGATTACAACGATCCAAGTAGAAGAGAATTATTGAGGACGACACTATAGCGTTTTGGTTCTACTGAACTATCATCAGGACCAAGCGGGGTGATATTTGTGATGTTAAATCAACGATGGATGTTTAAAAATGCAAAATACAAAATCTAGGAGAAGATTTGTATAATATGAAAAAATTGGCCGTTTAATTGGTGAATCAGCGTTTATAGTTTTAAACTACGTCATTTGACTTATTAGGAATATTGTATAGAATTTATGTTACGTTTGTTTATCAAGAATGATTTCGAGTCATAAGGAATAAAAAGAAAAAAAGGAAAAGAAAAAAAAGATAGATAGATAGATAGAAAGAGATAGATAGAGAGTGAGAGAGAGATTTTGAATGAAAAATAGTTACATTTCTTTCCTGGTAGAGTTTGGTCAAGCTTAATGGCATATATATATATATATATATATATATATATATATGTGTGTGTGTGTGTGTGTGTGTGTGTGTGTGTGTGTGTTATTTAATGCCAAACCCTCTTTAAAAAGATGTATTAAATATATACATTATTTGCAAATACATTTTGTGGATAACATTCTTAAACGAGCCTGGATTCTTTTTGCACACTGTTAAATGCTTTCAAGAATTGCTATATAATATCCGTCATTTATTTGACCCATAGATTGGATCCTGGCAGGTGCTACCCCTTTGGGTAGACCTGGGAGCAATGCCAATGAAGTGGTATTCCATATTCTCCAAAGCAATTAGGATGGATCTTCATCATTAGATTTTTTAATGTCATAATCAGGACACGCGTTGTAGACTTCTTAACCCTCTGCAGAGATGCAGTCAGTGTATAGTGCACCTTGCCTCAGAAAAAAGCAAAGTAAACGTCTGTGTACTCATTATATAAGATGGATGCTGAAACGTTCGCGTATTAAACAAGAAAGAAATGACTTTAAATCATGAAACATAGATGGTACTTCTCATAATCACCCTGAAGTTCAAACCGTTCATATTGAATGAAGTTCATATTCATATGAAGTTCATATTGTGTCTCAACACTGGTTGAGTTGAAGAGAGATGCTAAAAATTCCTCGGGGCCAACCAAAAAGGAAATGAATTAGAGTCATGGAATGTACGTGGTAACTTTCCAGACTTTTTTGTACAGGCTTTTAAAATTGTCATAAACTCTTGAAAATTCAGCATGTTAGGGCTATACATCTTATAACATGACTGAGCAATTTTTATGATTTCAGCTTTAAATGAACAGCTACAGCAGGAATTGGAATACACCCTACTAAAGCCTGGTTGTCACAATGCAAAAAGGCAATCTGGACGTGAGGACACTTTAGAAGAACGATATTCAATAACATTCTGTTTTAAACTAGGAAAAATGCCACAGAAACTTATGGAATGCTTCAGACTGTTTTTCGACCATCTTGCATAAATCAGACATCAGTTTTTGAGTGGCATAAGAGATTCAAGGAAGGCAGGGAGTCTGTGAAGGATGATGAGAGGTGTGGAAGTAGTAAGAAAGTCAATACACCAGATTTGATTGGCCAAATAAAGAATTTCATGGATAAGTAATACTTTGTTGAGATTTTAAGGAAGTTCAGCTAGAAGAGGCGAGCACTCTTCAAATCAGGTCACTGGCATTTCCACCAGGACAATGCACCAGTCCACAACTCCATCATTGTCACAAACTATTTGACCAAGATGAGCATCAAGACAGTTTCACACCCTCCCTATAGTGCAGATCTTGCTCCCTGTGACTTTTGCTTATTCCCTAAGCAACAAGTTCATTGCAGGCGGAGGAGATTTCTTCGAAGAGGACTAGAGTTTCATGTGTGTACAATCAATAAAAGTGCCGATCCGAAAAGTCTGGAAACTTATTTAATGATCCTCGTATAGTCATCGAGTCCTCGTGTCGATATATCGACGCTATTTTCAATGCTGGCGATACTTCCTCCTTCTTTTCTTGACGCATATCGTATGTCAGTGTCATCTCTCCGATGTAAGGCCTTATGCATCGTCATTAGTTTCCTTGTTCTCTGATCCATTTGTCTGAGTTCTTCCCTGTTCCATTTTAAGAATGACCCCACGTATATTATAAAGGGGATAGCCTTAGTGTTTATCATGTTAATGAGATTTCTACAGTGAAGTTTGGTTTCGAGCGGTTTTCTCCGTCTACTGAGATACACTTTTTTTAACTTTGTCTTTCATTTACACTTTATTCTTTGAGATTTTTTCCAACCAGTGTTTGCTGAAGATCTTTCACTTGCTGTCACTCAGACGAGTGACAGCAAGTCCCTCAAGTCTCCAGGACTCTTTTCAGTAATTATAATTAGTAGTATTACCATTTTGATTATTCTTGCGAATTTTTCAAACCTTCATTAGCTGGTGCTCTACCATTTTATTCTGAGTGACACGAAATCTTCTCAGGTCTCCTTGACTCTTCTCAGTAATCTAGCCGATCTTAACAATATGGTGGTCTGAATGGTTTCGATTCTTCCTCTGGTTTCCGATTCCTACAGACTTTTTCCGATGACTTTGAGAACCGTTCCAAGTGCGCTAATAACTACTGGTATCACTGTTACCATGAGTGCCGCAAGTGTTTTGTTCTCTATGACAGTATCCTAATATTTGGTAATTTAAAAAAAAAATTTTTTAATGTCATTCTGAGGTCCACTGGAACGGTAAAATGCACTGGATGGCAAGTAATTTTCTAGTTGACTTTTTTATTTAAATATTTCTCTCGTAATTGTTTGTTTTTATTAATCTTTGATATACTTAAAGCATATTTTATTATTATTTGTTATATGAAATTTATGTTCCCTGCCATCGGCACTGAGCATGCCTTATGTAATATATGTATTCCTTGTGATAGAAGACATTTGGTCAGCTGAAAACTAAAGGAAATGCCACAATAGGTCGTTGCAAATCAGTAATAAAATACAGACTTATCTATCTATCTATCTATCTATTTGTGTGTGTGTGAGTGTGTATCTCTTCTTTTAACTTTCTATCTATCAAGGCTTAAGAATCTATCTATCGATCGATCTATCTCAGTCTATTCATATGTAAGAATCCATCCAGCTATCAATAAACACTCACACACACACACACACACACACACACACACACACACACACATATATATATATATATATATATATATATATATATATATATATATATGTATATATATATATAAATCGGTCTTTTTTCTTTTTATATATCTAGCTAGGTTGATTCCACTACCTTTCAATCTATCTGTCAATCTGTTTTTCTATCTATCTTTATATATATATATATATATATGTAAGTAAGCATAGCTACTACACGAAGGTGTAGGGGAGGGCACTACTCCTTCCCTGGATTGCTTCACTTTACCCTTGATCCGTACCTTATAATGCTTCTTAAGCAAGAAGGCATCAAGTACCATTTTTTGAGTCTTTGGTATGACTTAACTTGGGATTGAACCTAGGTCTCCCGGGCCATTGCCGAACACTCTAACCGCTAGGCTAATGTCCAGTTCTTATATATATATATATATATATATATATATATATATATATATATATATATATATATATATATATATATATATATATATATATATATATATATATATATATATATATATATATATATATATATATATATATATATATATATATATATATATATATATATATATATATATATATATATATATATATATATATATATATATATATATATATATATATATATATATATATATATATATATATATATATATATATATATATATATATATATATATATATATATATATATATATATATATATATATATATATATATATATATATATATATATATATATATATATATATATATATATATATATATATATATATATATATATATATATATATATATATATATATATATATATATATATATATATATATATATATATATATATATATATATGTGTGTGTGTGTCTGTGTGTGTTGTGTGTGTGTGTATTTTTTTCATCATACAACGTGTGAAAGCAGGTGCGATACCCTGCTCTCATCAGCCACCAACCAGGGCGATAACACTGGTTATATATATATATATATATATATATATATATATATATATATATATTTATATATATATATATATATATATATATATATATATATATATATGTATATGTATATATATATATATATATATATATATATATATATATATTTCTTGTGATGGAAGACGAATTCAGTCAGTTTGAAATGAAACAAAATGATGGCCTTAGAGAAAGAAAAAACAAGTTTAATTATTATTGGAATAATTGCTGAATAATATTATATATATATATATATATATATATATATATATATATATGTGTGTGTGTGTGTGTGTGTGTGGTATATATATATGTGTGTGTGTGTGTATATATATCTCTGTGTCTGTGCACGCAAGCTGATAAATATATTAGCTAAATTATGCAGTGGTCATATACGATGATAGACGTGTCTATTCAGAGATTACTGGAAAACATATGGAAAAATGATAAATGTTTTTGACGGTAGATATTTACTGGCACAAGTACGATAAGATCTATCTATTATAATGAATGTGAAAATGGAAAAAAATTGACAAAGCAGAAAGAAAGAAAGAAAGAAAGAAAGAAAGAAAGACAGAAGAGGAAAATTGAAAAAAGGAGAAAAATAAAGAAAAAGAAAAAAAAATGAGTTGAAGAAAATAATGGAAACAAGAAAACATTTTAGTGATGTGAAAAATAAAAAAAA
>CAUZXS010006706.1:132500-161505 GCA_963585895.1 Sepioteuthis lessoniana | reverse complement strand
GCGACTTTTTCGAAGGCCCTTATCAAGACAATGACAATGTAGACAATGCCGTTGGCATTGGCCCGGGAGAAGCCGTAAAAGGCAATGGCATTGGTTATGGTGATGGCATTGTAGATAACGAGCGTTTTGGGATGCGACGGTTCTTATACCACAACCGTTTAGGGCAGGGAAATCCAGCACAAACATCGCCACAAAACGGTATTGATTACTACAATTACTTACAAGGCATATGGAAAGATGGCACCAAGTTTTTCTATGGAGGCAGTGCCCATATCTCCGATCCTGATGCTGACCAAAGCTTACCGTGCGACTTTATGTTTCCTGGCGATTCAGATCCTTTGAACTGGGGTACTGGTGGAGTTCCAGCACCACAGTGGACCGAGCAAACTGCAGGAAACACTCCACTCGACCGTCGATTCATGCAATCGGCAGGGCCGTTTACCCTCGAGCCTGGGGCAGTAAATAACATTACCGTTGGACTGGTATATGCACGTTCTACACAAGGCGATCCTTTTGCTTCGGTTGAGGTAATGCGTATTGCCGACGATAAAGCACAATCGTTGTTCGAAAACTGTTTCCGCGTATTGGATGGCCCTGATGCTCCAGATGTTGCCATCCAGGAGCTAGATAGAGAATTGATTCTTTACCTTTCAAACAACCAGGGCAATAACGTTGGGGAGGGCTATCAAGAACTCGACCCTCTTATTCCGGAGAGTATTATAGCTACTACTGTAAACTATGTATTGGATACTGCTACAGGGCAGTACACCCTCAATACTACTACCGATACTACCATCCTCGATCGTTACTACCGGTTCCAGGGGTACCAAATTTACCAGCTGAAAAATGCCAGTGTGGGGCCATCTGAATTGTTGGATCAGGATGTATCTCGTTTGGTAGCACAGTGTGACATTAAAGATGGTGTTGGTCAAATTGTGAACTTCAACTTCAATGAAGCATTGAATGCAAGTGAGCCGGTAGAAATGGTAGCCGATGGAGAAACCACCGATGAAGGAATTGTACACTCCTTCCGTTTTACCGACGACCAGTTTGCTACAGGCGACAGGAGGTTGATCAACCACAAAACTTACTATTACATGGCCATTGCTTATGGCTATAACAACTACAAAGATTACGACCCTAACGATCCTACCAAATTGGATGGACAAACCAAGCCATACAAGGCAGGACGTAAAGCGGGTACAGGAGCCATTAGAGCTTATACCGGTATACCTCACATCCCCAACCCTGAGAATGGTGGAACCATTGCCAACTCATCGTATGGCGACGGTCCTGAAATCACCAGGATTGAAGGAGAAGGAAACGGAAGCAATGTATTGAACTTAACAGCTGCTTCAGAAGCGAGCATTGTTGCCAACGGTTCAATGGCCTTCCCAACCTATACTGGCAATGCAGGCCCCATTAGCGTAAAAGTAATCGACCCACTTAATGTAGAAGATGCCAGCTTTAGAATTCGTTTCTACCCCGATAGCATGGGCGGATTGGATTCAGCAGGATGGGTCATTTACAACTTGAACACAGGCGACAGTGTGATGTCCGATCAAACGATCAACATCGAAAACGAACAGTTGTTCCCAGAGTGGGGTATTTCTGTAAGCGTTAACCAATACGAATACACCAACACAGGAGGTCCTGAGTTTTTCACCGACATGTTGGCAGCGAGCATCTCTTACGAAGATTCATCGCGTCAATGGTTACAAGGTGTGGCAGATGCAGAAGGGTTGTTTGAGCAAAACTGGATTCGTAGTGGAACCTCAAGTGAGGAAAGCGATCCCAACCAAACACCAGACCCAGCGATTTACAACGATTATGTTGGTATTGATGATGGTGAAGCCTTTGAAGGCATTTTGGGAGGAACGATTGCCCCTTACCGTTTGGTATCGAAAACAGATGCAGGTCCTGTATCAAGTACCTATGGAGCATGGGGGGGATTTCCCTAGCTAATATCAAAATAGTCAGACTGCCTATCTACCCTTGACTGAGTATCATGTCTAAGAAATTTAAAAAAAATCTGAATCCAATACCTAAGGAATGATTTACCGAAGAATCTGTCACAGTGTGCTATTCTTTAGATATCAACCTATCGTAAAAGTATGACTGGCTTTACACAAGCTTTCACCGTTGTAAACAAGTTGACTGTGTGATTTTTCCATCTTCCATCTTCAATATCGAAAACAAAAAAAAAAGCTCCAGCCTTAATGAAATGCAGGCTGATAAGACACATTAAAATCTCATCTTTTACAATGTAGCTAATTGAAAATATTCACCTGTGAGCCGGTTTTTTTTTTCTTTTTTAACATGCGATTTTTGTTTGTTTTTTATTTATTTCTGAAAAAAAGTTTTAATTTCTTTGCATGCAATTAATATGACTAAGATAGCTGTTTTTTAGGTTTATAGCAAAATTGTGTTATATTTAAGAACAGACAGTTCTCAGTCTGTCAGTCATAGCATATATCCCTTTTACACAAGTTGTAAAAGATAGCCAAGCTGCTCACTGAAACAATCATCAGAAATACTATCTCTAGCAAATTCAAATAAAAGACCTCTAGCGACGATCGATAAATCCGAATGCAAGGGTCATTATCTACTCAATTTTACGCGGGAAAGTGACGCAGCATAGGATAGAATCACTCGTTTTCAGCTGTGAAATTATCGGCTGTAGGTGCCGTTGATTGATATGCAATAATTGCCAATAGGTAATGCTATCACTGGCCGCTCTACTACGTTATGGAGTTGTAGGTCAGTAGATAGAAGTTTATTATATATTCATGAAGTGGCACTTCCTAATAATTCTTACGCGCTCCCTGGTAATTTGCGTCTTGTTTTCCTCAAAGTATTTCAGTCTGACTTTGAGTCTGAAAGACACAGGAAAATCCGTCTTAAATAGTTTGAGCTATTGCAGTAATGGCTGCATCGAATGCTCAAGTGATCATTCCAATAAGGAATCACGTGCACTTACTTAAAATACGATATGGCTACAGACGTTTCAAATTCATACGGCGACTGTAGTTCAAATCCTTGACGAAGCCGTTTGCATTTGACGTAATACAAATGCCTTTTCAAAAGGAATGAATCTAATTATACTCCTTCCAGCTATAAGTGAATTGTAAGGCAGACTGTGTTCTTAATGTTTGGTACGGAATCCGGTCTAGGAAAACCTTTAAGACCCCTCTTAACAACTGATTTTGAGTCACATCCTACTTGTTCGGTGGTGTTGGGCAGATTCATACTTAAAATGAGATAAATCGTTGACAAATATTTTGTTAATTTGAAGTTTTAAGCAGAATTTATTTTATCGAAGTGAGTTAATTCCTTAGAAATACAGTCATAGAAATGAAGGACAAACGTCTCCCTCATGGACGAAATAAAGGATAAATATTAATAATTTTAATAATCTATAGTATTCGGATTATCGTCTTTATCTTTATTACAACACTGACAATGTTTCGACCGGGGCCTCCTCCGGCCTTTTTCCGGTGTTTCTGTCAAACACGGAAACTAACACGGAACTTCGGACTGAACTTTTTATTTATTCCGTGGAGGTAGATATATCTCCTTCCATTAACCATAACTGGACACAAGTGCAAAGTTAATATAAATATTCCTTGTCCTTTTTACTTCTATTCAGGATTGAACCTCAAAACTCCAGATCGTTTCACTTTAAAATTCGTTAAGGAATACTTACTCACGAAAAGTTGTAAATATTACAATAGAGATGATAAATAATCCAAATACTCTAGATGATAAAATCTATAAAGCTTCATCGGGAAAATTTAGATCACTGAAGAGTATTAACTGGTAAGTTCTGTTCAGACAAAGCTATTATGAAATTATAATATAAAAAGTGAACACCAAAAATATCTTTAAGAGATATGACTCCTTTTCTTTATCTTCCTCAGTTTTCGTAGTTGCCATTTTGATTTTTTTGCTGAGAAAAAGGCCTCTCCGAATCTCTTCAAATAAGACACACAAAGTCCTCTGTGAATTTAAAAGTCAATGGAATACCCAATCCCTGCTAGAAGGCCGGGTATGGTTTTAGTTAAGAAGAAAGACAAAAAAAAAAACTTATCAGTTAAAGGAGTACGCCGTTCCAACAGGCAACGGAGCAAAATGGAAGCCAAAAGCTGGATAAATACTTAGATGTTGCAATGAAGCTGAAGGAATTAGGGATAATAATTATGATCGGAATATTAATCATAATTGGAGTCGAGGAACTTGAAGAAGAGACTAGGAAAACTAAAGAAAAAAAGAAAGAATACAGACTATTCAGGCCACCATGCCGCGTCTAGGGTTTCTAAGGAAAACTGCTCTTACAAAAAATTCAGTGAAAACCACAAGCAAGAACTATTGTAAAAGAAACATGCAAAGGTTCTGGCAAGGGAATTTAAAAAAATGAGGGACATGAAAGTGACGGTGATATCAATTTTAATTGGTGTTCTTTGTACAGTCACTAAATGACTAATACGGGGACTGGGGGACTTGAAAATAAGAGGAGGAGTAGAGACTATCCAAACTACAGCATCATTAAGATCGGCCAGAATACTGAGTAGAGTCTAGAAAACTTGAGTAGATTTGCTATCACTCAACCTCCAGTGAGAAACTTTCGGTTAACGCTGGCGTGAAAAACTCTCTAAGTAAAATAATATAAGAGAATCAATGGAAGAAATAAAACAGAAAACGTAGGAAAGCATCAGAACACCTGAAGAAAAAAATAGATCTACTTAGTGATATATAGAAATATATACCATGAAATACATATGATAAAAATTTTAAAAAATTGTAAAGAAGAAGAAAAAGAAGAAGAAGTTTTAAAAAGAAGAAGAAGAAGTTTTAAAAAGAAGAAGAAGAAGTTTTAAAAAATAGTAAAGAAGAAGAAGAAGAAGAAGAAGAAGAAGAAGTTTTAAAAAGAAGAAGTTTTAAAAAATAGTAAAGAAGAAGAAGAAGAAGAAGAAGAAGAAGAAGAAGAAGAAGTTTTAAAAAGAAGAAGTTTTAAAAAATAGTAAAGAAGAAGAAGAAGAAGAAGAAGAAGAAGTTTTAAAAAGAAGAAGAAGAAGTTTTAAAAAATAGTAAAGAAGAAGAAGAAGAAGAAGAAGAAGAAGAAGAAGAAGAAGAAGAAGAATTCTTGAAAGCAAGTTCTTTAGCAGAAATCTCGTAAAATGAATGAATACCTAGAAAGTTCTGCTTGTAAGATACGCTGGGCCATTCATGACATTGACAAGAGAGGTCCTCCGACAAATGGAGGAAAATTAACGGAATTTGAAGACTATGCATAAGGCCTTAGATCCGAGTGATATGCACAAAAAAAGAAAAGCAAAGTTAATTTATTGGTGGAACCATTATCAGAGACGGTAGTCCAAGGACAACCAACCCACCACCAATGTATGGATACTTCAAGCGACAAACTAGGTTCATTGCACATGACATAACATACCTAAGAAAAGGAAAGCTCAAAATAAAAACAAAATCTCTTTTAATAACAGGACAAAATAATGCAATAGGAACAAACGGTCAAAGCAAAATAGACGCAGTAGATGATGGATGAGAGATTAATCAATTAAATAAAAAAACGAAATCAGCAAGCAAGTAAAAAAAAGGAATACAAGACAAAATATGAGTGAGAGGGAACGGTGATCATTAGGGAACAGTGCAAGATATCCAAGTTAGCCACAAAAAATTGATACATAAAATTCTATGAGAATTTGAGACAGAAATGTGAAGGCAACTGTAATACTAACAGTTGTTGGTGCTCTGGAAACGGTCTCGAGTGGCCTGTAAAAGAGATAAGTGGAAGTGGAGCCCAGAAGAAAAATCAAGACCCTCCAGAAGACAACTCTGCTGGAATATTTAGATGAGTTATGGAAAGCTGAGAAGAGGTGCTGTCAGTCAACCTTCTCTGAACAACCTCCAGTTAAAAGTGGAGTGAAAAACTCATAAGCTCTGCGAGAAAACAATGAAAACCTGGAGAGCAAAATATACAGCAAGATGAAGAAGCTTAGTTGAAGCAAAGTTCTAAAGAGGTATATTTCATTACCGTTACTATTGATAATTGCGATGATGCTACTCAACCACATACTCTGAAAATGCACAGCCGGATACAAACTTAGTAAATTGAAAGAAAAGACCACTCACCAAATGTACATGGACAACGACAAGCTATTTGCACCAAAATGAAAAGAACTAGAAACTCTAATACATACTGTGAGAATTTACAGTCAGAACAAAGGAATGGAATTTGGCATAGAAAATGCACCTTGCAAGTAATGGAAAAGTGGCAAATGACACCCGACGGACAGAATGAAACTACCAAATCAAGACTAGATTAGAGTGCTCACATAAAAGGAAAGCTCCAAATGCTTAGGCATCTTGGAGGCTGACACCATAAAACAAGTGGAGATGAAAGAAAAAATTAAGAAAGAATATCCCAGGAGAACCAGAAAGCTACTCGATACAAAACTATCTTGCAGAAACATTATCAAAGGAATAAATACCTGGGCCGTACATCTCGTTAGATATTTGGGACCCTTTCTCAAGTGGACCAGAAAAGAACTTAAGGAAATGGACCAAAGTTTAAGAAAACTAATGACCATGCATAAGGCAATATATCCAAGGCCCGACGTTGAGTGACTATATGCATCAAGAAAGGAGGGAAAAAAGGATTTGCCAGCATTGACGACAGCATTGACGACTCGAGGACTACATATAAAAGCACGAAGGAAGACTAATTACAGCCACCAAAACGAAACTGAAAACACGATGGACCAACAGAACAACAGTAACTAGAAAACAAAAATGGGAAGAAAAACAAGTCTATTGGTGTTTTAAACGGCTAATAAGCAACATATCATACGAGAAAACCACAGCGTGCGTAAGAAAAGGATACCTTAAGAGAGAAACTGAATCTCTTCTAGTATTAGCACAAAACAACGCCATAAGAACCAATCATATCAAAGCGCGAATAGATTAGACTCAACAATAAGCAAATGCAGGTTATATTGTGATAGAGACGAAACCATCAATCACATAAGCGAATGCAGAAAATTAACACGGTAGGAGTATTAGACAATACACGACTAGATGGGCAAGTTAGTCTACTGGGAGTTGTTAAAGAAATTAAATTTCACCATACGAAAAATGGAATATGCACAAACCAGCATCTTCCTGGGGTATGAAACACATAAACTCCTATGGGATTTAACGGATCACCTAATCTCGGCCAGATGACCAGACATTGTAATCATCAACAAAAAAAGAGCTGACCACATAATAACATTGTAAGAAAGGGCAAAGAAGGATAAGTACCAGGACGTTGCTCGGGAATTGAAAACATGTGGAACATGAAAATGACGATGATAATTTGTGCTCTTGGTACAGTCACAAAGGATTGATATAGGGAATGGGGAGACTTGGAAATTAGAGGACGAGGGGAGAACATCCAAACAACTACATTATTCAAAACAGCCAGAATACTGAGAATAGTTCTGGAGACGTGAGGAGATTTGCTGTCACTCAAACTTCAGTGAAAGACCTTCAGCTAATGCTGATGTGAAAAACTGTTACGGAGTAGATAGATAGATAGATAGATAATGCATAACAATTTTAAATTTTATGATGACAGGTAAGGCTGATCTGTAACGGTCCACTTAATATATTGGAAGCTGTTAGTTAGCTGACATACTATCACATCAGATTAAATGGTATTAATACATTCTAAAAAAAAGTTCTGTATTGCAAAACTATTTCAAACTGTTTTACGCTTGAATTTTTTTTTTTTTTTTTTTTGGAAAAGGACAGAAAGTAAACAGTGCGATTTTATTCTCGTGACAAAAATATGCTGCGCCACTATTGAATTTGCGAAGTTCTTTTAAAATTCTCTTTTGACAAACATGGAGTAACCTTTTGAAGAATGTGACGCTGGAATCAGTCGGTGGCGCCGTGACATTCCCTGACGAGTTTTGGTTGGAATTTGGAAGCTGCCAAGAACGTTACCGGAATGGATAAGCACGAAGAGTTGTCAAATCTAAAGCCTTATCAATATGCAATGAATGAGCCAATAAATTAAATCCAATGATTTTGATTTTGTCCTTGTAAGATGCACAAGTTATTGACAAAAAAATGTTTAAGAAAAATTAAAAAGTTGTACAGATTTCTCCATACATCTAAACAAACAGTGTTGCCATACATACAGTTTTAAATAGTCTGACACAGGACTGATGTTGCACATTATACATGCTAAAATATCTAACCAGGTAAGAGGCTAAATAAATAACACATATGAAGCATGATCTTCTTTCGAGATCAGTTGGAACCAGTATTTTAAGCGAGATTAGCCCGGAAATTTAGAGTATTTGTACATGCTTAGTGCCTGGAATTAATTCTATTTAAATAACACTTGTACGAATCTTACTTCAATTTCAGCAGTGGATTTTGGAAAAATTGAAGAATTTTCTGGTGAATGTTGAGATGAATCAGTTAGAGACACATTAAGCGTAACGGATATCGTATTAGGAAATGAAATCGATAACCCGAGTTCAATCCATAACGAGGCTGTTTGTGTTTCACTTCGTGCAAATGCTCTTGCTTAGGAATCCAACATAAGCTATGGTAAATTGTAGGGCAGACTAGGTTAATGATTGGTTTGATATTTGGGTTTTATAGCAAATCAAACTGTGCAGGTTATTCAATACTAAATCCATTTTTATACAAATATTCCGTTCAGGTTAGCATGAGTACACAGTTTAAATGTCAAAAACATTTCTATTTCAAGCTATTCAGTTTAGTCAGATAGATACTAAACTGAATTGTTTGAATCAGAAAAGTATAGATTTTGTGGACACATAGTTAAGCGTCAAAACTGTTCTATTTCAAAGAATTCAGTTCAGCATAAGTACGCGGTTTGAATATCAAAGCAGTTCTATTTCAACTGATTCAGTTTAGCATAAGAACACAGTTTAGTTCTATTTGATCCATAGACAGGACTCTATCAGGTACTACCATTCTGGGCCAGAGTGTACCTGGGAGCGTTGACAATCGATGGGTACGCTGCATGCCCCAAAGCTCCAGCATTATTGGATCCTCAACATCAGCTAGTTTAGTGTCATATCCCGAGCACTTGTTGCGGGTTTTACCCATCTGCAGAGGTGCAATCGATGTATTCTACAACCCCAGTCGACTGGTCAAGGGAAGACTTGATAATTTCCGCTTTCAAGGTAACAAGTCTAAGAGAAGAAAAACTCTAAATTAAAACTTGTTTACTCCACTTATAAATTGACCTTGTGTCACATACTGTTCTTAGTCGTTGATATTTTGATCGCTACAATTACATTTTATTTAAAACGTTTAGATCATATAATTTTTGAGTAAGCTAACTTTTCCGTCTTGGTTGTTTTGAACTGGCACATGCTGTGCATATATATATATTTATAAAGTAAAGAGAAGTTGGTGATGTAGTTGAGAGTGACCCGAATGTTCCCTTTTCATTACTCACTCCACTAAGGTGTTGGGGAGGACGCTACTCCTTTCTGTAGATCACTCAACTTTAACCTTGATCCTTATTTTATAATGCATAGTATTAAGGAAGGAGGAACAAAGTACCAGTTTTTGTGTCTTTGGTATGATTCGACTTAGTATTGTACCCCGGTCTCAGACGAACACTCTACCAACTAGACCAATCATATATCATCATCATCATCATCATCATATCGTGCTGGCAGCACGGATATCCCTGACCCTCTCTCGCCACTCCTTCCTATCGTTCATCGCCCTAGGTAGGTCTTCAGGACAACAACCTGTATCCTCACATAGCTGCTGAATGTATGTTCGAGCTGGTTGTCCTGCTTTTGCGCGGCCATGTGTGGGGATCCATAAGAGTACATCTCTTATGAGTTCATCTCTGCTTCTCCAGCAGTGTCCTGCATGTCTGGTTCGTCTAACTTGAATAGTTTTCGTGATAGGGGACAGGTGGCCGTATAGTTAGTGTCTTGTGGGGTGTTGCTGCCAGGACTTGTTCAGGATTGCACGCAGCATTCTTGTGCAATTGCCATCTAGTTTCTTCTCCAGCCGTTTTGTTAGCGTCCATGTAGTGCATCCATATAGCAGTATCGATGTGACCGCTGCCTGGAAGAAACTGCGTTTCATTTTATCGGTTAGGTCTGATTTCCATATAATCGATAGCCTATTGATAGCTGTCCATGCTTTCGTTAACCTCGTTTCGATGTCCTTTTCGGTTGATTCGACGCTGCTTCCTAGGTACGTGAATTTGTCTACTAGTTTAAGTGGGGTTCCTTCTAGAGTGGAAATGTCCCCCGTTTGGTTATAGCACATATATTCCGTTTTGTGTGCATTAACATGGAGGCCTATGCTTGCTGCTGCTCGTTCCAAACTATGCAGAAGTGTTTCGGCTTGGTCAGGTGTATTTGCCAGTATCGCTATGTCATCGGCGTAGTCGGCGTCGGTAATTGTTGTTGCGGGGTATCTTCTGCTTCTTTTCTTCGTCAGTTCGAAGCCATTCTCTTTGATTTTTTCAATCGATGTTCTAAGTACGTAGTCTAGACAAATGATAAAGAGGTACGGGGCCTGCGTGTCCCCTTGTAGTACTCCTGCTACAATGTCAAAGTATTCTGTGTCTCCATCGGGTGATCGTACTTTTACTTTAGTGTTTCTATAGAGAATCGTTATTGCCGCTACGGTTTCTTTAGGTATGCCGTACGCTAATAGGATTTGTTCCATCTTTCCTCTGTGAATGGAGTCGAAAGCCTTGGTAAAGTCGACAAATATTAATGTTGCTTGTAGGTTCTTTGCCCGTACACCTTCAAAGATTCTGCGGATGGTTAATATTTGTGAGGTCATGGATCTATTTCTTCGGAAGCCATTTTGGTTTTTTCTAAGTATGTTGTCGATTTTGGGTTCTATTCGGTTTCGTAGTAGGGCATTGTAGATTTTGGCAGCTATGGATGTAAGTGTTATGCCTCGGTAGTTTTTGGCTAATCCGAGGTCCCCCTTTTTAGCGAAGGGGAGTATGCATCCTTTCATCCATCTATCTATCGGATTTTGATTGTATACTGCGTTGCAGTGTCGGAGCAGTATGTCGTCGAATTGTCTGGTCTTGCATACTTCCGGGGGAATTTCGTCCAGCCCTGCAGCTTTCCTATTTTTAATTTTTCTGAGAACCGAGTCGAGTTCTTCTTGTGTGAACGGTCCAAGTTTAATGTCTAATTGTTTGCTAATTATTCTGGTGATTGGTTCATGCGTTATTTTTGGTGGGTTTCCATGTAAGTTTTCGAAGTGCTGTTTCCACAGTTTTATTCTTTCTTGTTGGTTTGCTGCTTTAAGTTTTGCTTTGGCTGTGTTCTTTCTTCTGCTCACTTCATTTATTGTTTGCCAGGCTATTCTAGATTGTCTATCTTCCACCGAGTCTCTAATCTTATCTATCTGATTTTGAATGTATTCTGTCTGTTCCTTTATATATATGCCTGCTAATTGATATTGTGCCGTTTTTAGTTTTAAGGCATTTGTGTTTGTTCGTTGTATCACAACTCTTCAGTGTAGAACGCTGCAAGGGATGATTGAAACCCGACTTACTTTAAGGTAGATTTATTATCTTACTGCTCATCATCCGATATACATCAGCAAGGGAATTATAACGTTTTTTTTATGTAGCAGCATTCCTTTGTTTACAATTTGCCTTACTGGATACCAGAGTGCTCAATTCATTAGAAGAGTTTTGCATTAGGTGAGTTGCAGCCGTTAATCCCTTCGCCAGAGTGCTGAACCCTCTTGATATATATACATATATATATATATATATATATATATATATACTAGTAAATGTACATAGTTTATGACCGGACAATTATAATTTTATGAGCACTAGAGAGAGAGAGAGAGAGAGAGAGAGAGAGAATGTGTGAGGGAGAGAGATAGATGGGGGAGATGATCCGTCTGGTTTGTTTTGGTTTCTTTGCTTAGTGATATATCAATCTCCGTGAGTCATTTGCTCCATAAAACATTCCCGTAGAAGCGTATATGTCGTATATATACGACATAGAAGCCAAACACACACACACACACACACACACACACACACATACACACACACACACACACACAATCTCAATCACATTTATATTGTCTGATGATCATGTCTGGCGTGAAACTGTCTTTATAATCAATGTCGTCTTTAACATTTTATGACTCGTTTTAACCTTGTTAAGGAATAACAATTGAATTTCGAGAGTATGGAAATTGATTTATCAAATATTGTCCTTCATTTCACCACTGGTTTAATTTCAGAAATGCGTTCAGTTTCGGGGCGAAATCATTTTATTTGATTTACTCTATCTTGTGACATATACGACAAACAACATTCATAATACATGTCATAGTACAAAACATACAAGAAAACCAAATATGATGTAAATTTTCCCAAACATAATCCGTTCATCACTTAGTGAGATTCCTGAATTTGTAATGATAAATTTCATTGTATTGGACGCTGAATGATTTGAAGTGTGAGATTCGTAAGAAGAAAGGCTCTTTATACGATCTATACCATTGAATAAAAATCATATAAGAAGAAACATAATTTGTAATATGATTGTGATTAATCATAATTTTTTCTTAGACAATATTAATATTTATATTCTTATGATATAATATCATAAAATATAATATATGTTTATCTCTCAGAGGAATAGAAGCCACTTTAAAAAAAAAACAACTTTGTGCTTTGTTTCGTTTTATCTAAATGAAAAGAAAATATGCGCAAAGGAAATATGCAGAGAGAAAGATTGGAGACGAAAATTTTATTTTGATTAAAAGTGAAAACATCTGATGAATTGAATATCTCCGTCTATCTATCAACACACACAAACACACACATATATATATATCTATATATATATATATAGGTAAGATAGTATAGATACAGAATAAACAGTGCCTAGTGACTGTTTCTCGTGTCTTCGATCATCATCATTCTCGCTCCCGCGATTTCACAGGGAAGAAATTGACAGTTACCAAGCGTGTTGAATCTGTCTATGCTATTTTCAGATATACATGCTTTCACTAATATTGAACACTTTTCTTATTTATAGGCATTGCAGACAACATTATATATATATATATATATATATATATATATATATATATATATATTGATAATATTGTCTGCAATACCTATAAATAAAAAGTGTTCAATATATATATATATATGTGTGTGTGTGTGGGTGTGTGAGAGAGAGAGAGAGTATATGTATGTGTTTGTGGCCTTATACGTGCATGTGTTTGCATGCATGCGTGTGTGCTTGTCTTTATATAATTCAAAGTATCCATAAATCACTGTCCATTTGCCCATACTAGAAAGGCTCCGTTATTTTTGCTCAGATTCCGACCAAAATTTCTAGAATCGCTATTTACCAAGTTTTGCTTAGATTTGACGCACAAGTCTGGTTATTTTTTTTATCATTTACTACGTATGAAACACGCCAAACGCCAAGAGATAAATTGAGCCCTGCTTAGAAGTCACTGCCTGGGACTAGAGGATCAATATAATCATCCATCCGGCTCCAATACCCTGTGACCCTAACCGATGGCAGCTGAACACTAATAAAAATACAATTTTAACAATTTTTACATTTATCTAATTTATGCGTTGAATTAGGAATTTAATTTTATCATATTCATTATTTATTTCTCTCAATTAATTGATATTTAGATGTTACTTTTAAGATTTGTAGCTTGAATAAAATCAACCTTTTGTCAAATGTTACTTCATCTTTATATTTCATTTTTCCCTTTTGCTAATAGATATCTACAGTCATAAGTGTCTTTTCTGTACAGAAAAACTTTTCCTAAAACTTTCCGTTCATATCTCTACCCATTAATGTACATAAAACCAAATTTTGGTATGTATTGAATCAATTATTTCTAGATGCCTACTTATTTACTTGTATGTCAATTTCTTTATTGGAATCTATTACCTGTATGAATAACTTTATATCATATAATGTTTATATGTTATATTAGTTCTGAAGTCTGATGCAGAAATAATGCATCAACTACAATGATGGTTTTCAGAAGTTTTTTTGGCTCTTTTTTTTTTCTAAACGAAAATATTTGTTATATTAGAGTTCGAAAGTGAGATGTAAGTTAGGCATAAATGGATAATAAATTCCAACACGAATTACGAACATCAGTGACAATGTTTAAACCCGCAAGTAATACGAGTATGCTATACTGGAAAATATCTACTTATTCGACTATCTATCTATCTATCTATCTATCTATCTATCTATCTATCTATCTCTCTCTATATATATATATATATAAGTTAAGTAAAGTTAGCGACCATAGTCGAGGGTGACCCGAAGGCTCCCTTTTTCGATAGCTACTACACCAAGGTGTAGGGGAGGGCGCTACTCCATTCCCAGTATTGCTCCACTTTACCCTTGAACCGTACCTTATAATGCTGAGTGTTAAGCAAGGTGGTATCAAGTTCCATTTTTAAAGTCTTTGGTATGACTCGACCTGGGATTGAACCCAGGTCTCCCGGGCCATTGGCGAACACTCTAACCGCTGGGCTGTGTGTGTTTGTGTGTGTGTGTATATATATATAAAGAACAGTCTTTTAGGAGGAAAATTACATCTTTTTAGTCAAATCTCAAAATAGAATTGAGGCGGTCAGAATTGTAGCATTTGTTCATTGTATTGAATAACTTAATGATCTGCCTCTGTGTAATTTTGATTATTGTTTATTTAGATGAAAACCACATTGTGTTTCTATGGAGAATAAATCAAGCAGTCTTAAATGAGCCGCAGAGATGTGTTGTATAATGTTTACGCGCATGTGGAAATTTACTAAGCTTTTTGCTTAGATGTGGCACAAGGCCATATGAAAGGGGCACCCAATGAGACTCGAACTCACTCGTGTAGGTTTGCTAGTCGAGCTTGCTAACCATTACACCACCAGGTGCATATATCACATGACTTGCCATCAACTCTATACGTTACTCAAGAGACATTAAGCTTCAGTATGCCCACTTATATTGAGCAGAGTAAAAGAATATGTGGTGAAATAATATCATGTTTTATTGAATGATGGTGACGTGACATGCCGCCGTGGACATGAGAAGCCAAAAGCAGTCAGACAACACAAACACAGCATGATTTCTCGACAAACCATTTGACTTCAGTCAGGTGACCAGATTTCACTAAAGACAGCGTTTCCACTTACATCGGTTTGTATATATATATATATATATATATATATATGTGTGTGTGTGTGTGTGTGTGTGTGTGTGTGTGAATAGTCAGGTGTTTTCGAGATATTAATTTTTGAAAGTGACTTTATATCAGCATTTCAGAAGTTGAGATTTTATTTCACGGATGAATAACAGGTTGAAACGTTCTATATACTCAACTTCTCTAAAATATTTGTAGGAATTTATTTGAACCCAGAAATCATTCAGTTCAATGTAAGTACCATTCCGTTGCTTTGGATGCTTTTTCAGTAGACGTGAAGGTGACGAATCTCAGTGGATTGTCAGATGCCTAAATCACCTTGTAATCTATGAATGCTACTCACTGGTTGTGTCTCTTTGGTTTCGTAGAGCAGCCTCTGAAGCTACAGTTTACGGACAAGCTTAACTTGCAGCCCGAGGGAAATTTCTTGAACCATCTAGAATCTATATTCTGATTAAAACCACCTTCATCCTTCGAACGAAAATGTTTTTGGTTATTTTCGAGGCGTTTAGACTCATAAGTTATATATTACCAAAATAGACTTTGCTGCTCGTTTACCTCAGCATCTTTCAAAGATACGAGAAGCTGTGAGAACCAATGCACCATGATTCAGGGCACCACCTGTCATGATACTTATAATCACAGCATAAATCTACCACAGCTTGAACTGCTTAGGTTACGTGACATATGCACGTTAGGCATAAGTGAATTGCACGTACTATGAAAATATTACAAAACTTTTTACTCTTCTACGTCTCATAAGAATGTAAAAACCTTCATTTTCAAAAATGGTAATACAACAAATCCAAGAAAATGTAAGAACTTTAGGATCGGAGGTTCTTTTACATTCTTTATACACATCAGAATGTACAGATTCATTTTTTTCAATCACAAGAACATTTCATGAATAGCAGAACATTCGGAAACAATGAAGAATATAAAAACGGTCTAAAATTAAACATTCTAAATATTCTTTGGTGAAAACTTCATTTTTTTTTAAATCATGGAAAGGAAAATTAGGCTAAATTCATAGAAAATGAAGATGAATACATATTTATTATAATAAATAAATGTATCTAGATTTTTACAGCTTTTTACGTGTCTTGTAAAATACTTACATTCCGAAAGACATTATATATATATATATATATATATATATATATATATATGTGTGTGTGTGTGTGTGTGTATGTGTGTGTGTGTGTGTGTGTGTGTGTGTGCGTTCGCTTGCACGTGTGTGTGAATGTGCATGTGTGTTCTCTTTCATGGAAGGAAAAAGTAGTAGGATAGACAGGGCAATTTAACCTTCGTACGCAACCAGTCTCGAAGGAGGAACACTGAATTCATATCATCTCTATTAGGGCTGTGCGAATGCACTCGCATTATCTCTTTCTTACTCATTCACTTTTCGTCCTCCCCGACTACAGATAGTATATATATATATATATATATATTTAATTTTTTCAAGAAATATATTTTACACTCTCCGAGGCTAAACGGAGAGTAGACATCTGTTAGAGGACTGTAATTCTATTTACAGCTAGATTAGTGCTCAGATGCCCACATCTAAATTCTTCCCATGTCTTCAATAACACGCACACATACTCACTGTTCAATTTAGAGCCTGGACTGGGCAGTTGCCTTTTTCATTCACTGGTTTCCGGTGGATACATTTTCTTGCCGCTCGGTGTCATGTTCATTATATATCGAAGCTGCGACAAAAATGCGAACAATAGTAGCTAGGCCAGTCCATGGGTGGTAAATATTCACTTTCCATTTGATTGCTTTATTCTTCCACACCAGCCTAAGCAATGCGTTGTGTTGCCCGGTATTGTTAAAAGAAAAGCCTAAAGCTCCCGAACGATGAATCTCGCTTTATATATATATATATATATATATATATATATATATATATATGGCGGGGTGGAGTTATGTAAATTTTCGGAGAAATTAACCATGAAAACAAATTACTTACTCTTGCAGATGGTTTCCACTTTCTCTTTCAAGGTAATTTCCGATAATCCCAGCGATCTCACACACGGTCGTCAGAGATACCCGTAAAATATTCGGTTCCTGGATGCTGTCCAAATTGCCGAAATGTATGGACACATATATGATTGGACTCTGTCCAAATCTCGTATAAGAGTTGCAAATTTTTTTTATTAATGGGACAGTGGTTTTCACATGTTCTGCAATCAACAGCTTTCTTCTTTTTTAATCATAATGGAATATCAGAGATTCGACATTTTCCAATAGCTTCATTCCATGACCTGCATTATGTAATGGTTCCAAAGTGTATTTTATGACGTACACTTGACGCAATGCATTTAATGATGTAAACTGAGAACAACCCCCAGAAAACTAGTGCAAATGACTTGCAAATAACTTGATATAATATGACTACCTCTAAACTAAGTCTTCCGTCGTATGTTTAAAGAATAAAATAATTAATTAATGAATAAAAAAGGTGTTACTTAGTGATTTACTTTTAATAACGTATTCCATATGAAGAAAATCACCTTAGCTCAAAAGACGTAGAAGAATATAACTGTCTTCAAGTCATTCAAGAATAAAAATAATGTGTTACTAAAATTTTCTAAAGATCAGTGACTGAAATTAATAAAACTATATTAAAAACTATAAATGATAAATATTTATCAAAGTTTTATTTCGACATAAGTACTTTATTGTACAGAATATAGATTTTTATGTTTTTTATTATATTCTAAATTCTTTTTAAATGCTTTTATTCTTTCATTGTAATTTTTAACGACTTCCATATATTTCAAATATAATTTGAGGGAAAACTTTGTTCATTTCATGTCTTTTTATAAGAATGACGTAACCTCAGCCGTAATGACTTTCGCTGAAATGAAATCTTGTCGAGAAAAGTGGCATAAAGGTGAATTTGATTTAGGTCGAAAGGGTATAAAGAGGAAAATATTGTATTGGTTTGCTTGTTGATATTGGGATCTTATACTTCATCAAAAAGCATCAGAAAACCCTTAACACTGACTCGAACACAGCTTGCCAATTTCACTTTTTTTCTTCCTTTTTTTCTTTTGGATCGTGATTATGCGAGAGTGAATGCTAAATTTTTTTATATGTCCGTCTGTCAGTAAATTCCATCTAAGATCAAAGGATTTTATATAACTTTTGGTACTTTATGACCTAAGAACATTATTTGGTTTTACAATCCGAAACCATTCATTATATGCGTTTGCGTAATATTTAAGAGGAACAGGTGGTGGAAATCACAACCTCAACAATCAATGTACATCCATACATTGAATTCCAGTATAATTTTCCCATTCCATCGATTGAAAGCCAAGAAGCTTTGGTCAGTAGAATATGCCGACTTCGTCTCTATCGAGAAGTAAGATCTCTACCCCAACGAGTGTCTTGAATATGACACTAAACCATTTGACGGTGACGCTCCAGTCCTAGAGTATGAGTGATGGTGAAGTACACTTTCAAAATTGTAATTCCCTGGTCCAATCTGGATTGTTAGTATCTGTTTGGGTCCTATCCACGGGTGAAATTAAACTAGTATCCTGCGTATGGCAGTTAACGACATCTAACAGTAGGGGTTCATCCCTGGATATTTATGATGAGTGGAATGCCCTTTCATTGGCTTTATTCTGAGGTCCATTCTAACCCAGAGCGGCGGTAGCTTTTGTGGTCCCATCTATGAAGCAAATAGAAATACTTAATCCTTTTCTATACTTAAAACAATTTAACAGTGTGCAAACAAATGGCTGATGTTAAAAAAAATTAATATTATTTCAATAGAATAACTGGAACGATTTTACTACGTAGAAATCAATGATTAATGTTGAATAGATTCATTATTGGTAAGTAACAACGCTCGAAACCATTTAGCAGCGTGCAAATAGAACTATCAATGTTACATAGCCATCCTTGAAACCATATAACTGAGGGTAAACAATAAATAGCAATCATTGAAATCATTTAATGTCCGCAACCAATAATTACCAATACATTAAACTATTTACTCTGGTGCAAACAATAAATAACCATTCTTAAAATTACTTAATTCCCTGCAAACGAATGACTTCAAACTTCTTTAAATATAATGTTACCTACGAATTATTCATATATATATATATATATATATATATATATATATATTCATCATACAAAATCTGAAAGCACGTGCGATACCCTAGCCCCATCAGCCGCCAACCAGGGTGATAACACAGTTTCGGTAGCTCAAGGCGGTACTGCCACTCCTGGCGCTACCGAGCAGCTTTTGCCACTGGATAGGGTATTTTAAAAGAAATACATATCTATGTATACACAAGATCAACTAAAAGCGGACATTACATTGGACGTTCGTTCATCTTTTTCTGTGCAGTTTGTGATTTAAAAAAGCGTTTACTTACGGCCGTTAGATGTCATAGCAACCGTTTCTTGATTTTGCGTAATTACACGAGAAAGGTGGCTCCGCGTGTATAACATTCGTGTTGAAATCCTTTCTATAACCGTTATCTATTCGGTTCGTTTTCTTACATTTATGCGTAACTGCCAAAAAGCACTCGAGACAAACGTCATATATAATTCCGCTAAAAGTTTTTATTTGTTGATCAATGGGCCCTCAAGATGGGTGGTGAGTAAAAAGAAAGCTCCTGGTTTAATTTTGTCCAGGTAGCTATCTGATTACCCTTGGGCCGCTAAATTCTTGGCTTGCAAAAAAATGTCTCCAGGACGCTGATGGTCAGTAATGGGCTCGTGAATACTGTGGGGGTAAACATGATTCATAGGCCCATCAATCGATTTATATTCTCCGGCAGGAGAATTAAGTTCTTCGCACCAGCGCGCCTTGTGGATTCGTGATCCTCGCAAGCTGTTGAATTTTCTGCCGCAATCACACGTTGTAGCCGGGTACATATCCAGATCGTTACCCTATATATATATATATATATATATATATATATATATATATATATATATATACTGAATTTGGCACTAACGTCAATATGGCATAAAAATCAACCAAAGCAACAAATCACCCAACAAGCCATTGATAAGAAATTGAGGAAGAACTCATTTTCTAGTGCCACAGATTAAAGTGTACTAAAACTATTCATCAGGAAAGGCGAATAAAATGAAATCACCTGCAAACAGTACGTATTGGAATTCAATTAAAAATTAATGCTGGGAATTGAATAAATATTCCATGAGAATACAACGACCACCAAAGAAGATCTATTAAATGCCATTCGGGAAAGTAGGACGCACTTTCATAAAGAATATTGCTCTCAATTAGTAAAATCTATTCCAGAAAAATTAAGGCGGTCACAAACTCGATCAGGAGCAATTAAGTATAAATAATAATATTTTAATCAATGAATTCAATAATATATTTTATTCGATATTGGGTTATTCCCTATTATTTTACTCTGCATGATTCAAAAAGAAATTATACGATTGATATAAATAATTTAATCGAATATTTTTATATGTATTTTATGAAGCCTCATGATTCAGCTGTTTAATAGATCATTTTTTGCGTCTTATCTTTTATAAACATTATTTACAGCTAAATGATTAAAACAAAATGCTAAACTCAACATTCTCTAAGTGTTCTCATAACATATTTTTTCCAGGGGAAGTGTTTCCTAAAAAAGAAAAACTATCTTTGAATTCAAATGTTAGAAGAAGGTCTCATTTTGATGCATTACCCTGCAAAAGGCTAAAATAGTGGTGTCCTGAAAATGATACTAAATATTTTCTAATGAATGGGCTCCACTTATGGAGTTTTCGTAGACTGTAGACCACTCCTTCGTTCCCATTACTCCAAGTTCCTCTCTGAAACGAAAAAGGAGGGTTCCATCGATGAGTCACATAGATATGTTTAAAAAGAAGTAGTATTCGATATGAACATTTGATGCCTAATAAAACAATTATTTTTATTGATTGTTAATGTTAAGTATTATAATTACTTGAAGCTATAAGAATGTGAGAAAACAAATGATTATTATTTAATAGACAAAATTACTTGAAATTACATAATTATTAATATCAAATAGTAATACTTGAAACCATAAAACTGTGTGAAACTTATTTCTATTAGATAGAAATTTTTTATACCAAATATTTGAGTGCAACAAAATTCTTAAGAAACAGAAACACAAAGAATGTAATTAGAGATGTATAAGGAATTAAACTCCTTTAAATTTTGGTATGATATAACCATACATAGGTTGAAATGCCGTTAAAATTAATCGATCATCTGAAAGAGGAAAAACTGAAGAATCAGTAAAAATCGAAGAAACGAAAAGCAACACTCTACCAACATTTTCTCTTTACAATACGAGGTCGTAATGGCTCTAAATATGATTTAACCTCGGGTGACTTACAATCTAATATTCTACGTTCCCAACACAATTTAAGAAAAAAAAACAATAATTGTTTAGTTGTTATTGTTCACTCGCTTCTCCAAACCACAACACGATATTCCGACCATAAGTTTGCACAAAGTCAGTTCCAGATTTGTTTACGTAGTATTCGCTTAACAGGTGCCTTTAACATACGTTTTCGCTTATCTGTAACTTATTTACAAAACCGACTGTTTGACTTCATTACAGTTGCTTATATTTTTTCTTTAACCTATTCAGAAACTGAATCTGATGTTGAGGTTTCATTGATGCTGGGGCTTTGGGGGAATGCGGAGCACCCCTTCAATGCCATTGCTCCCAGGTCCTCTCTTGCCCGGAATGGTAGCACCTGATAGGGACCTATCTATGGGTTTAATATAACTAAATGGCATACTTAAGCTAAGCCGAACTAGTTGAATTAGAACTGTTTGACTAAACTGAATAGCTTAAAATAGAAATGTGTTTGTCATTGAAACTGCGGATTAAGCTAAAATGAATTGTTTGAAATGGAACTGTTTTTGACATCGAAACTGTACTTACAGTAAACTGAATTGTTTCATATAGAACTATTTTGACATTAACTGTGTGTAAACAAAATCTGTACTAATACTAAACTGAATTAGCTGAATTAGAACTGTTGACTAAACTGAATAGCTTGAAATAGAAATGTTTTTGACTATTAGAATGTGCTCTCATGCTAAACTGAATTGTGTGAAATAGAACTGATTATTTGTATAAAATGGATTATGGGTTAAATAACCTACAAAGTTTGATATGCCATTAAAATCCAAACAAACAACCAACAATCTAGAAACTGAGTATTAATGCGACTAAAATACCCCAACTGATGCAATTTTTACAAAATGAATTATTTATGTATTTCGGTCTGAGGAAATGGATACGGAGACCAGAGTATAAAACCTAAATGAGACTGCTTGCATTTTACATTGCGCTAATACTTTTGGGAAAGGTACGAATCCAACTAGTCTCTGACCAGCTATTGGTAACATAGCAGGCTAAACTGGGATCTTTAACCAGGGTATGACAACTGATCTAGGAGAAGGTAACATCTGAATTTAAACATGTTAAACTATAAAAAGTACAATCCTGCTTGAGCGGAGTCGTTGGTAAACGCATATATATTTTATTCTGTTGGCTATCTCTCAACTTGTAAACTGGCGATAACTCTTTAGCTGTATATTAATTTCTTAGTCAAAAATTTCAAGTAGCCCACTAGACCATACAGCATTTTGACGCTTCGTAAACTACTTTCGATTTGGTTGGTTGGTTGGGTTTTATGGCATATCAAACTTTGCAGGTTATTTAACGCCAAATCCATTTTTATGTTAATAATCAGTTCTATTTCAAACAATTCCGTTTAGTTTATAAATACAGATTTTGTTTACACCCAGTTAAACGTCAAAACAGTTCTAAGTTAAACAATTCAGTTTAGTGTAAATACAGTTTCAATGTTAAAAAACAGTTCTATTTCAAATAATTCAGTTTAGCATGAGCATGCGATTTAAATCTAAGTACGGTTTAATAGTCAAAGATATTTCTATTTCAAGCTATCCAGTTTAGTCAAACAATTCAGTTTAGCATAATTATGCCGTTATTTAACCCATAGATAGGATCCTTATCAGGTGCTACCACTCCGGGCCAGAATGGACCCGGAAGCAATGGTAATAAAGAGGTACTCAGTATTCCCTAAAGCTCCAGCATTACTGTAACCTCACCATCAGATTGTTTAGTGTAATATCCAGGGCACTAGTTCGGGGGATGTTACTCCTCTGCAGAGGTGCAGTCGGTGTATTTTGCAGCCCCAACCGACAGGGCAAACTATTTTTGACAACCTCGATCAATCACAACACCTTCTCCATGAACGGAACTGACCTAGTTTTTCCCTTTGAATAATTTTTCCAACATTTTAAAAATCTCAAAATTATTCTTATTTTCTTCTACTTTCAATGCTGAAATCAGTAAACAAAATACACCAGGTATTTTTTTAAATTCCCAATACGACAGCTCTAGGAATAAACCCAAATATCTTTAAACTGAAGTAATTAAAACGAGATACTTCTAATGCCATCTAATGGCTGATATAAAACAAATGATTTGGGGCCCCCAAAGAATTTTTTTTCAAACAGAAAGATAAGAAAAAATGAATTTAAAATAATGATTAACTTTACATAGAGATGCATACTTATCTTTATTTCGGCTATTTTTATTTTTATCATCGACAGATGAAAATAGAGATTTTTTTGCATATTTAAAATATTTCCAGTTAAAAGATAATTTCTCTTTTGAATAAAATGTCCAAATTAATCAATTTGTTACGTTTCATTTAAAAAATTTTGGTATCTAGTAAGCTTTTATTGATAAATTCATTTACGAAGTGGAAAATCAATTTACGTATTCGATGGTTGTCGTAATGGAGTCTGCTTGTTTGCTGTATATCTATTCATTGCGCATGCGTTATTACTGTGCTTCACGCAAACTGAAGTGTTCTATTTAAGTTGAATTCCAGAATTCATGCCGACAGCTTTAATTTAAATGGGTGGGTGTATGTTTGGTATTTTACGGGTGCTTCTTCTTGTGTAAGTAAATCCACGAAAAAAAAACTTTTACAATATAAATGAACATAGGCAAACTACTTGAAAGTATGGCATTTAAAATAAACTACGAAGACAGACAGACGAATCTGAAATTCAAAAGCAAATATAAAAATTAAAGTTAAGTTTTAACATTCACCTGACAAAATAACCAGAAATAACTTCTATCGTATCTCGTTTTAGCAATGTCTATAATTTATTTATTGGCTGCGAGTAATGTAGGCGGAATAGAAATTAAAATAGACTACCATGGTAAAAATCTAAATCTAAAATTGAAAGTTTTTCCTTCTGTTTTTTTCCTGGCTGCTCAAATAGTTTTCATGCCATTAGTGTATATTTTCGTGAGATAATTTTTTATATAAGGGTTAGTAATCAAAGGTGGGTTTAGAAAAAAACGATCAAGGAAGTGAGCTGGTTCAGTAATGGAAAAATGTTTGATTTCTTTGTTTAATGACCGATTAACACACGTTAGTTATTAAATACTAAGGTCATCCTTGTCGTACAGTAGTAGTATTTAACTCATAGCTGAGGAAGATAAGGGAGTTCAAACCCTTATCAGGAATATTAGTCTTAAAGTAAGCATATTGGAGCGGTAGGAGTTTGAACTAGTTTACTATGATATTGCCATCCACTACTTTAACCACTCGACCACCGGTCTTAATGGATTAAGTAGCTCCTATTGTATTGTTACACTATAGGCTCTTTTCTCCCTGGGTTTACACATCTAAGTGCCATTATGCATTTGTGTGTCGGTTCGAGCGTACAAATAGGAGTATGAAAGTATTAACCAACCCATCCACCAAAGGCAATATGTTACACAAGGTCAATTTTTAAGAGAAGTAAAGCTGGTTTTACAGTTTTCCTTATTCTAGACTGTTTGCCTAACCAATGCTGTATAACATAGTCTACCTTACTAGTTGTCCTTTGCTTGAAGAACAGATGGATTCATGACTTAAGAGCAAAATGAAGCTCAAACAATCTCGTCCACCATTTCACTGATTCCATTTACAAAGGCGTTAGTCGTTTGGCTATGGATGACTCCAAATTCAAGTCTATATGATTGGTTGATTTGATTTATTTAGTGGATAAGAGGGTTTATACCGTTCATATGAGGATTAGTCAGAAAATGAATACAATAACGTAATTGGAGGTTGAAGTAGCTTGCTATGATGTCGTAGTTAAGCACATTAGTCGGTATGATACGAGGACTACCCGATGTGTATATGAGTATGCTTGCATATAATCATCATCATCATCATCATGTCATGCGGCCAGCACAGATATCCCTAACCCTCTCTCTCCACGTCTCCCTATCATTCATCGCCTCTGGCATGTCTTCAGGGTTACATCCCGTATCATCACATAGCTGCTGTATGCATGTTCGAGCTGGTCTTCCTGCTTTTGATGGGCCATATGCGGGGGTCCACAGGAGTACATCAATTACGATCTCGTCCTTGCTTCTCCAGCAGTGTCCGGCATGTCTGGTTCGTCTAGCTTGGATAGTTTTCGTGATAGGTGGTAGGTGACCGTTTAGTTGGTGCCTTGTGGGGGGTTACTGCTAGGACTTGTTCAATATTGCTCTCAACATTCTTGTATAATTGCCGTCTAGCTTCTTCTCCAGCCGTTTAGTCAGCGTCCAAGTAGTGAATCCATATAGCAGTATCGAAACGACCGCAACCTGGAAGAAACTGCGTTTCATTTTATCGGTCAGGTTTGATTTCTATATGATCGAAAGCCTATCGATAACTGTCCATGCCTTAGCCTTGTGTCGATGTCTTTTTCGGTTGATGAGACGCTGCTTCCTAGGTAGGTGAATTTGTCAACCAGTTTCAGAGAGGTTCCGTCTAGTGTGGAGATGTCACCTTTCTGATTAAAGCTCATAAATTCAGTTTTGTGTGCATTAACATGGAGTCCAATTCCTGCAGCGGCTCGTTCCAAGCTATGCAGTAGTGTTTCGGCTTGGTTTGGTGTATTGGCCAGTAGTGCTACGTCATCGGCGTAGTCGGCGTCGGTAATTGTTTTTGCGGGGTACCTTCTGCTTCTTTTCTTTGACAGCACGAAGCCGTTTTCCCAAATGTTATCGATCGATGTTCTAAGTACGTAGTCTAGACAGATGATAAAGAGGTATGGGGCTAGCGTGTCCCTTTGTGGTACTCCTGCTACAATGTCAAAGTATTCTATGTCTCCATCCGATGAACGCACTTTTACTTTGGTGTTTCTATAGAGAATCGTTATTGCTGCTACGATTTCTTCTGGTAGGCCGTATGCTAGTAGGATTTGTTCCGTCTTCCCTCTGTGAATGGAATCGAAGGCCTTTGTAAAATCGACAAATAGTAATATTGCCAGTAGGTTTTAACGTAGCGTATATACCTGTATATTCAGAAGGGTGGGAACCTATATCGATGGATATATGTTGCTTACATATTTATACGCAATGCCGGTATAAATGTGTTAGCACATAGACGTGTATGTATAGTAGTACCAGAAGGTTAGCTAAACAAATTAGGTAGGTCGGTTGGTTTTGACAAAAATGAAATATTGATAGAAGTATTTCTTGATGAGAATGCAAAGTTTATTTTTTTTATAATCTATCATCATTATAAACATATCAAACCGACAGCAAGGGTCTCCCGGAGCTTCTCCCACCACCCGCCAATAGCATCCATCGCTCCCGGTTTGTCTGCAAGCTACATCTTGTATCGGCACAGAGCTGTCGTGTATAGGTTCTATCTCGACGTCCTACTTTTGCTCGTCCATATCAAGGGGTCCACAGGAGTATGTCGCTTATGGGTTCGTCTCTACTTCACCAGGAGTGTCCCACAGGTTTTGCTCGTCTAACTTGGATAGTTTTGTGATGGGTGGTAGGTGGCCATACAGCTACTGCTTTGTGGGGTGCTGCCTCCATGACTTGTTCAATGTTGCTCGCAGCATTCTTGTGTAATTGCCGTCAAGTTTTTTCTCCATACATTTTGTTAGCTTCCATGTAGTGCATCCATATAGCAGTATCGACACGACCACTGCTTGGAAAAAACTGCGTTTTATAATGATGTAAAATATCCAATGCCATAATGGTCAGTTATCAGTCGACAGAGACCTTACTTTTTAATTTATTTTTTATTGGGTAATCCCTGCACAAGGGGGGATTTTCCTATCCCGAATAAATAGATAAGATACAATAAAATAGCAGATGTACGTTATGAAGTGATCGATATGAAGCGATCAATCACATAATAAGTGAATACTGTAACTTTGCGTAAAAAAAGTATGAGACTAGACACGACTGGGTTGGGAAAGTGATCCACTGGGAATAGCGCAAGAAGTTTTAATTTGACCATACGAAGAAATGGTATATGCACAAATTAGAATCAGTTCAGGAAAATGAGAGGCATAAACTGCTCTGAGATTTTGAGGTACAAATGGATCACCTGATCTCGGCCATGCGATCAGACCAAGTGATAATCAAAAAAAAAAAAAAGAAAAAAAAAAGGAAAACCCTTCCGAAGAGTGGACTTTGCCGTCCCCGCTTATCATAGAATAAAACTGAAAGAAAGCGAAACGATAGATAAGTACCTAGACCTTGCTAGAGAACTAAAAAATGGCGTTGATACCAACTGTAATTGGTGTGTTCGGTACAGGCATGAAAGGATTGGTACAGGAACTGGAGGTCTTGAAAATAAGAGGACAAGACCATTCAAACTACTGCATTATTAACATCGGCCAGAATATTGTGAAGATTACTGGAGACTTGAAGAGACTTGCTGTCACTCAAACTCCAGCGAGAAACCATCAACTAACGCTGTTGTGAAAATAAAAGTAAAATAATAATAATGATAATAATTGAATGTGTCCACATAGTCAAATGTGACACTCTAACCACATCCATCACAGAGTGCGCATAATTGCTGGAATGCATATGAATATTGATACGAGCGTGTCCATTTGAGTATGTACGCGTATATGAGTAGCGTATATGTAGAAATGCACGTGGATGCAAGCGTATATATATGGGTGCATGTGTGAGCATAGGTAGCTTATATGTATTTACATGGATGTGAGTGTATAGTTGTATCAACATGAACGAATTAAGGTGGACGGCAGATTTTTATAAAATAAAATAAAAAGAGAAGAATTTCCCGAGTGGGATAAAAGGGTTAGGTCTTTTGATAGTTGATATAACTCTTTGGTGTCAGTGAAATCATACGTGTGTAGACGAGCGTTTTATTTTTAACGTACGCTAATTCATGAAAGAATTCCATGTGAGAAAGCAGTTTTCTTTTCCAGGAGTCTGGGACTCGATATATTTAAAGGATCAATGATGATATAGACGGTGAAGTGGTGATGTAAGACCGTGACTTTTCAGTTTTCTCACTTTTGACTGTGGTTTGTCAAAAGATGAATCTTAGCAGATTAGTTGCATCTTTGGCAACAGTGGTGGAGTCGCTGGTCCAAGAAAGGGGTATAGTTGGCTTCAAGAAGAACATAGACAGCAGAGTTTGAAGTTGGCCGTTGGGTAGAATTGTATAGGAAACTGACCAATGTCTACCCTCGGTATCACAATAAGGGCTGATACATGCTTTTTTTATTGTGATACCGTCGGTATCACAATAAGGGGTGATACGCCTGTGTTTTGATGTGCCACAATCACTCGCTAACAAGGATAAACCAGAAAAATGAAATAAATCCAAAACACGTGTAAATTCTGGAATTTATGTTCGTTTCTTTTCTCTTTGTGGG
>CAUZXS010006706.1:127500-130000 GCA_963585895.1 Sepioteuthis lessoniana | reverse complement strand
AATCATATGATTCATTGTTGTCGCTTTAAGTGTCAAATCATAGAGATTTTCTGTAGTGAAGTATGTTTTGATGTTTTATAATCCATAAATTTTTGGCTGATAAAAAAGGAAATATAATTTTTTCAGAAGTATATATATATATATATATTGTAATGTTAATAACCTCTCGAAAAAGTTGTCACTTGATCCCAGGCAACGGAAGAAATAAAAAAAATTTATTGTTTATTAAAATAGCCGGCTATCTCAGAGAAATTTCAAATCATATTCCATAGGGAGAGAGAAACTGCTCGCATCCTATTAGGAAAATTTTGAAACAATAAAAGAAAAAAAATAACTTCTAATTGATATGCCAATACCAATAGTTAATATATAAGTAAAGTATATAAAAAATAAGTTAATACAAAGATCTGGAAATAGAAATTATATATAAGTGGCACTTTAAACGACCACCGTACTTGTGATAGGGGGAGCCCTGGGTATGTTCAAGAAAGGGACAGATAATCACATCAACAAGATTCCTGGCAGTCCCAGCATATATGAAATACAAGAATAGCACACAGATCACAAAATCCAAATCATAAGACCTGACTGAGTATTGATTAACAAGACAGAAAACGTGTTATATAGTGGATTTTGCTGTTCCGGCAGACCACAGAATGAAAATGAAAGATAGTGAAACGATACCCAAATGCTTGGACCTTGGCAGAAAACTAAAATAAAAGATTGTGGAATACGAAGGCAGAAGTGGAATGAATTGCAGTTGGAGAAATTGGAACGGTTCCCAAAGGATTTGAAAAAAATGGAAGATTAAAAAATCAGAGGAAAGTTCGAGATCATCCTGGCCACAGCATTAAGATTGGTTAGAATGATCTGAAGTGTCAAGGAGACTTCAGGAGACTTTTTATCACTCCGATCCATTAAAATAACTCCCCCTAACGGTGATGGAATCACCACTAAAGAAGTATAACAATTACAAAATAATAGCCCTGAAGTCACAAAGAAACTTGTCACTCAATCTGCAATGAAAATCTATCAGCTAAAGCTAGCGGGAAAACCTCTCAGAGAGGATAATAATAATAATAATAATAATAATAATAATAATAATAATAATAATAATAAACAAAAAAGAGAACTTGCAAAATTGTCGACTTTGCTGTCCTTGCTGATCACAAAATAAAACTGAAAGAATGTGAAAAGAAGGATAAGTACCTCGACCTTGCTAGGGAATTGAAAAAACTGTGGAACATGCAGGTGACAATTATACCAATTGTAATTGGCGCGTTTGGAACCGTAACTAAAGGATTACAAAAGGGACTGGAGGACTTGGAAGTTAGTGGACGGGTGGAGACCATCCCAACGACAGCATTATTGAGAACTTCCAGAATATTGAGAAGAGTCCTGGAGACTTGAGGAGACTTGCTGTCACTCAAATTCCAGTGAAAAACCATCAGCGTTAGCTGATGTGAAAAACTCTAATGAATGAATGAATGAATAATAATAATAATAATAATAATAATAATAATAATAATAATAATAATAATGCGGCGAAAATGATTTTCAAGGAATCGATCAACAAATTTAAAATTAACCATACTACAAAATGGAATCCATCTTCGAGAATTAAACACTAAAATTGTCAGGGATTTTGATAAACACTTCACCTAATCTCGGCCAGAAGACCAAAACTAAGGATAATTAACAATAAAAACAGAAGTTGGCGTATTGTTTGCTTTGCCGTCCCAAAAGACCAAAAATCAAAAGAGAAACAAATACTGTGATCTTACCAGAGAACTAAGAAAGCTTAGGAACATGAGAGGAACGAGGATACCAATTGAAACTGACGAGTTTGGAAGGGTCCATAACGGCTTGCTTGGAAAAAAGAGCGAAACAAATGGAAATCAGAAGACGAATCGTGGCCATCTAACCTACAGCCTTATTGAGATCGACAGGATTACTCAAAAGAATAAGGGATAACTGTGTAGACTAGCAGTCGCTTATAATTCAGTAAAAGCACACCAGCGTCACCTGGTGGTAACAACTTGCAATGAGTATAATATAAATAATAATAATAATAATAATAATAACAACAACAACAACAAATGACAATACATGAGTCCTTACATTCGAGAGATGGCATAGACATATTATAAGTCCCCAGAACAGAAGGAGAAAGAGGACCCGCTAGCATAAAAGATAACGAGAACCCATTATATGAGGACTCAATGACTATATGAAAATAGGAATGAAAGACTAATTACTGCGACTAAAAACTGCATCGGCAAAATAAATATCAACAGAACAGCAATAACTAAGAGACAGAAATGAGAAGAAAAACAACTGTATGGATATTTGAAGGGACAAACTGGCTAGATATTACCCAAGAAACTAGGACATGACTTATGAGATAAACTGAATCATCAGCACAAAAGAAATGAGGACCGAGTATGTTAAAACGAACATAGAAAAGACGCACCAGAATAAAGAATAGGGTATTTAGTGA